>WNWU01013639.1:13813448-13857459 GCA_012654045.1 Ptyas mucosa
AAGGAAGGAAGGAAGGAAGGAAGGAAGGAAGGAAGGAAGGATGGATTACATTTCTTTTTTGGCATTTCCAATCCATAATTTACCAAGGTAATTTATAGTTTTGGTTTTGACTTCGGAAATTTTTATCTTTGTCAATTCAGTAACAAAGTTATCTGTTCAGATATTGCCATTTAAACTTATGTTGATGAAAGTTTTCCATGTTATTAAGCTTACTTGTGCTTTCAGTGACAATGATGGATCTTGGCCCATTTCTTCCAAGTTCAACCCTTTCCTGAACAGGTAGAAAACTATCCAGCCATGCAGGTGAATCAATTATTTACAGCACCTCTATTTTATCTAGATTGAGTTTCAGCTTATTGGCTCTCAAGCAATTTATTATAATACCAGGATACAGTGCAGGATGTCGACTGATTGTTATTGAAAAGAAGAGAAAGAGTTGAAGATCATCTACATACTGATGACACTTAAGTCTACATCACTAGATAATAAACAACATGGTTAATAAGGCAGGGTCTATGTGTGTATGTGCATAGAAACTCCTTCCTAATTAAAAAATGCCCATTAAAGGGCCAGAAACAAAACCCTTGAAAAACTTTATACACTTCACTCCTTAAATCCTTTAACATCTCAGTCCTATAATAAAGGCTAAGTATTTAGTTCCTGGCCACTCCAAGGGTGATCTGTGGAAAGAAAAATAAGTCATTGAGGCCTACTCAGCCACTACAGTTTTACCATGAAGAAAATAATTCTTCCATTCATTGGTACCAGATTCTGGCTTTGGTGAAAAGGGTTTTTTGTAAAAAAATATTGCTAGTATATGGATGCTGCAAAAAGACATTTTAAACGTTAATCCATATTTTCTTCCCAGGATGTTGTTTCCTTTACCACAACATAGATCTTCTGAGGAATATAAGGTTGCCTAGGCTAATCTAGAATATTACTTAATTATTTCTAAGAAGGATGCCAAGGATATCCCTCAAAAGGCACTATTTTCCCTAAAAGTCTTAATAAAAGAACAATATGAAATTTTATGTTGGTCTAAGATTTGATGACCGTTATCATATACAAGTCCCACACCTCACATCAAATGTATCTTCTTACGGCATAAGATCAGTTGCAAGCAACTCTATGAAAAGACTTCTAATTAGGACAATGATAGATCCTTTAGAGTAGCAAATTATGCTGCTGAGAGCACTACACAGGGAGCAATGTATTTAACTTACCACTTTAAAACAACAAAAGATAATATCATAAATAGTGTGCCGCAACACAATTGATATATATGCAGAGTGCTAAACAGTGTATTGTACAACATACAATAAAGGTGAATGACTAAAGGCAAAGACAGGAATAAAATCCACATTATCATTATTAATTCAATTTATTATTAATTCAAGTTATATTAATTAATGAGTTATATGTTACTTGGTGAAATTATTTTTCAGTTTCATAAATGAAAGACTACACAAATATGAGAAACCTTATTTGGACAAGATACAGATGTTGTCCAAATATTAGCTTGAGATCAGGAGTCCTGCATTTTGTGAAAGACTAAATATTGTAGATGATTAGAATAGCAATTAATATACCAGTGGTGGAATTCAACCAATTTAACAACCGGTTCATCCTTCTTATAGAGCTCATCAAATTCTTGATCTAGGAACTTCATAATTTTTTCCTGGGCTCTCTTGACTTTATTGTGGTCAACTACAAGTCTCTTGTCGTCTTCAGTGATCAAGCCAGGATTTATGAAAGTGGCTATGGTAATGGCAGCAGTAGACCAACATCGTATCTCATGCTCTACATATCAACATTTGTTATTTCTAATCTACGTATTCTGTATTTTCTTTTGAAGTAGAGGACATGTGTGTTTGGTCTAAGGCCTCTTCATAACTTCCATCACATTCCTCTTCATCCTCATCATCAGTTGTCTGTCCTTCATTTTCATCATAAGAGATAATTACTTCATTTGTCAGTACTGAAATGCCTACTTCTCTGCTTACATTTAGTGAGCCTTTGTCTGTCATCATCTTGTTGTTTTTGCCTTTTGCCTAGTTGTTTCTGCTTGGGCACATCTGGCAAACCAGTCTGGTGCAATCCAAAAGAATCAATCTTGTTTCTCTGACCTTTACTGAAAGCAAGTTCCTTCAATGGTATCTTTGTCTCCTTAGGGCAGGTACAATTAATGTGAGCTTCTTTTTTTGCAGCCAACAGCCAGCAGGTCAGCCAAATTTGGCACCCAGAACAATTTGACACTTGCAGTTGAAGATGTCAAGTTTGTCAAGTTTCACAGTGACAGTCTCATTGACATCTAGCTTTCCTCTACCAGGAGATATGTTTTTGGCTTGATCCCAACTGTCTTGGATCCTGTTCAAGATTGTCACTTGTGAATTTACAACAGTGGTTACAAAAGAACTGTTCACTCATTCCCACCTTTCAAGAACTTTTGGATATATGTCTCTTGCAAGACTGGCTGCTGGGTAGTGTCTAGAATCATCACTATTTTGTTCTCTTAACAGTAGGCCATATCCGAGAATGTTTCGCATGTTGGAAGTTAAGATGGCAACAAGTCTCTGCCAGTCCCATTTAGGTTGCTGATATCAGTAAATATTTCCAGTCTTGTTCTTTTTTTAGAAGCTATTACAGATCAGTTATCACACTCACAGGAAATAAGGCCAGGAGTATTAACACTCTCATACAAAATAATATTTAATAAAAAGAGAAAGGCAGCTGGACCAATGAAATGAAATAAACAAAATGTTAAAAAGGTATGATATTTATGTAGTTGCTTACATCTATATTATATTAAAGTAATTAAAATATATTTACAATCCCCAAAGCATGTCACAACTTTTGAGCACCCATAATGGTTGAAAATTAAAAGTTAAAAAATTTGGCACACCCTATTAGTATATAATATGAAAGCAACCCTCTCCCCTTCCTTCTAGCACTGATGGTGTCACCCCCATTCCTTTTTAGCACTGATGTTATTACCTAGTTTGGAAATGAAATGTCTGCAAGAAAAGAAGCACCAGAGAGCACCAAGAATCTCACGATTTAACCTGGAGCTACAAATATTCTCTTCCATTGGAGCTATAAATTATATGGAATTTAACTCTATATAGTCCATGGAATAATATTTCATTTCAAGAGTGTATGTTATTATAGAGAAAATATTTTAATCTTAAGATTTTATCAAAAACATATTTATTATTAAGACTGGTTTTAGGGAAACCAATTTACAATATGTCAAATGTGATGTTGAACAAGTATTTTTCTGCAAAAACGAGCATTGAGCACTCTACCCCCTCCACCAAGAATGTGCTACATATCATTAAAAAAAAATACTTTTATAGTCATCATTTAAATTTTACTGTATTAACCCTCTCCCCCTGCCAAATCTACCTCTTGTAGAGGTTGGCCTGCAAGTTATAATATATTTATAAATGCTTCAGTGAACAGAAATTTTCAAATATAATTCAAGTACAGTAATCATATTTAAAATATAATTTCTCATAGTTATGCCCCATCTGCTGTATACTGATAAGAGTTCCATAAGGCAGACTATAAAAATCAATGCCATTAAATGTTTATTAATTATATTACAGATTGCTTAGCCTTACAAGCTCATTTAATACTACCGATGAATGTTTCAAGCCATTACTATAGGTTGAGAAGATACATATTAAACATGTTTAGTCTGTACTTCGTTCATCTTAATTTATAAGCAATGTGCTGATTATTTCATTAAATCTATTTCTATATTAAGCAGGCAGTTTCAATGAAGGGAACAGAAGATAATTTCTGGGTTTGGGGCAAAATAAAAAGCAGTACATATTAAAAAGCAGTGAAGCATAATGGATAAAGCCACATACAAGCTGACTTATGATATTTTCCCCAACTTATCAGGAACTTCAAGATTTTCTTTTTTTAATTTTCAGAGCTATTATCTTTAGCCCAGTGTGAGTTGATTTAGTAAGCCTATGGCACGTATTCCTTCTGGGTGAATGATGAAATCTTTTATACCTCACCTCCTTTGCAAAGATACTGAAGACTTGACTACATTAAAATACTTGAAATGTTAGGCAATCTAATGTCCTCCAAATGTACTTCTAAGGCTACTTATCTGAGTGGCAAAAATCTGGTTGACCACTAGGGGGAAGGAAAGTCTTAGAGTTTTGATTTTTCTTTGCTGCTATCTAATAATCATCTGGAATTATACTCAATTTACAATTTTTTGATCCCTTACCATTACTATTGTATCTGGGGTACTAAGAGTTGAAAACTGAACACTAATTTTCCTACCAGATTTATAGATTTTGAATATATTAATTTTTGTGGGGGTTTTTTGTAATAATCTTTATTCAACCTTTTTAATTTTAAAATCACATTTCCACTTTTACAGCATTCAGTTATTGGTATCAATTCTAATTACATATTTTCTATTTACGACCTATTGTATTATACATTTATGTAATTTATGTATTTATACATCTAAATACGTAAAACCTTTTGCTATGTTATACAATTGTTCTCCTTTAGTATACGTTTTATAAATTCTTTATATATTAAATATACTTACATATATGTACATAATCCCTTTAACCTTTAACTTCTTTTATCATATTAATAAATTTATATGGTTTTCACTTTAACATGATTTCAATATATATTCTATACATTAATTTTATATCTAGTTTTTAGCCATTTATACCACATGCTTATAATACTGTTTCTTATCCTTTAACTCCATGGTTAATTTATCCATTTTAGCGCAATTGAGCACTTTTTTATTATCATTGTGTTTGATGGTATGTCTTTCTGTTTCAAGTTCTGGGCAAATGTAATTCTGGCTGCTGTTATGATGTGAAGTATGATGTATTGATTCTTTTATACTTATATTTCCTTTTATGATACCCAATAAGAACAGTTCTGGTTTCATCTCATTTTTTTTGTTCTGTAATTTCTTCTAACCATTTTTAGGATACTGCCGTATTTTTTCTTAATATGAACCCCCCGCAAGCAAATAACATCCATATTTAGTCTATGAAGTTTTATCAGTGTTTGTTTCCGTTTGGCCGGGGAATTCATACCGTTGATATTAAGTGATAATATCTTAATTTCTTCTTCCATTTTATTGTTTGTTGGTAAGTTTTGGTCCTTTCTTTGCTCTTATCTCCCTTTGTGCTCTTGTCCTGGCTCTTCCGTTTCATGGCATTCTGTTTCCAGCCTTTCTCTTATGTCTTGTTCAAATATTTTTTCTTCTGATCTCTGATCATCTTGACTTTTGTTTTCTAACTCCTCTCTACTGTCTCTACTGTCTTGTTCTTCATCTCTAACTATATAGTAGTCATAAAATTCTTGTGCCTTGTCCAAGGTATTGATTCCAAATTTCTTTTCTTGCCATGTAATCAACATCCTTTCAGGGTTGAGCCATCTGAACAGCACTTTATATTTAGCTAATTGTGAGAATAGAAAATTGTAAGGATAGAAAAAATACTCTCCTTGGTACTTGTTTCAAGGTTAGAATTTCTTTCCCCTTAGAAATCAATGGATTGTCTCTTCTCTTGCTGTAGACCTTGTCTCTAATTGTTTTCTTTGTAAATCACACATGAACTTCCCTGAGTAGTTTATGCCAATGTGCATAATTAGTATGGATCCTATATACCTCATCTATATAGTTTTGTATCTCCTGTTTGCTTTTCTGCAGGGGATCCACTAGTAATTCTGCCATAAGTTTTGGGAGATCTTCTTCCTTGCTCTCTACTACATTTTGGAATCTTAAGAAGAATGCTGATTTCTCCATTTCCAACTGTACTATTGCCTCTTCCAATTTTCTATTTACTGCCATCAATTTGCTTCTGTTGCTTCTAATTTCTTCTCCATTTGTTCTTTTCTAGCTTCCACTATCTTTATTTTTTGTTCATTTCTGGCTATCGTCTCCTGTATTGAACCAATTTTGTCATCTAGTTTGTGGATGTCTCCTTTCACCTCACCCATCTAACTCTTTATTTCTTCATGATTTTTTGTTACTGTTTCTTGCGTCTTTATCATTGTTTCTTGAGTCATCATCAGCATCGACTGTACACTCTGTAGGTTCAATGTGGAACCTGATTTCTCACTGCCCAACATACTTTCCATTGAATGCTGTCCTGATGGGGAGGCTAATGCTGAAGTTGGTTTTTTCCCATTTTCGTGACTGTTATTGTCATAGTTGTCATTTTTAGGGTTTTAAAAAAGTGCTTCCACAATACCATATATTAACTAGCCTTATTTATCTTCTTTCTACTCTTTTTATCTCAATCACAAATCTAACTTCTTGCTATAGGTCAATTACCCTTGACAGTCAATGGTAATAATAATAATAATATACCAGCCTAAATATATAAGTAGAAATTGAGATAAATAGAAGTAATTTAAATCTTAAAATACCCTATAAATTTATTTATTTTTTTATTGAAAAAGTTTTTGCATACAAATTTTCCCCCCCATTTCCCCCCCTTCCCCAACATTATAAAATACATGTAGATATACAAATCATCTGATTCCCTCCCAGCCCATCCCTATCCCTCCCCCTCCCTTTTCCCTCCCAACCCCCTTGACTTCCATTATATGCAATACTATTAATTCCAAACAATATATATGTTAATCATCCTTCCATATCTTTTCACTATTTGCTAATATAATCATCAATCCCCCTCAGCTGAAAGCTACGTGATATTTTCTAATCTGATACTTATTCTGTACATACTCAATCCATTTATTCCAATCCTGTATATACTTCTCATGGGTCTGATCTTTTAAAAAAGCTGAAATCTTCGCCATTTCTGCAAATCCAGACATCTTCTGAGTCCATTGGTCCACCGTCGGTAGGACATCAGTCTTCCAATATTGGGCAATCAACAACCTAGCTGCTGTCACCATATACAAAATCAATTTTATTTCACCCAATGTAAAGTCTTTAGCTATACCCAATAAAAAAAATTGCGGAGAAAATTGTATTTTTTTCTTTAAAACATTTTGCATAACCCACCAAATTTTTATCCAAAAAGCCCTAACCTTTTTGCAAGTCCACCATATATGATAATATGTAGCATCTAAACAATCACATCTCCAACATTTTGGCTGCACATTAGGGTACATACAAGACAATTTCTTGGGGTCTAAATGCCATCTATAAAACATTTTATAAAAGTTTTCTCGTAGATTTTGTGACTGTGTAAATTTAACATTCTGAACCCATATTTTTTCCCATGTTTCCATCATAACTGGTTGAGAGAAATTTTGTGCCCATTTAATCATACAATCTTTAACTAACTCATTTTCTGAATCCCTTTCTAACAAAACATTATAAACTCTCTTAATATGCATTGGACCTGTCTGCTTTATCTGTTCAACCAATTCTACTTCATATTCCATTAAACCAGTTTGTTGATCTTCTTTCCATCTCATCTGTAATTGATTGTACTGCAACCAAGTCAACGATTTCCCTTCTTCCAACAGCATATCCAAAGTCTTCAATCGCCACCTGCCCTCTTCAAAATAAAGTAACTCTTTGTATAAGAAACCCCCGAGTGACTTAATATTTGTATTCCACATGGTATCAGCAAGATCCAGCCAGAACGGAATCTTATAATCCCAATTAATTCGGTGCTTCCTCCAAACTCTCAACAAGGCATTTCTAAGTAGATGACTATTGAACACTTTGTCCACTTTATTATCATAAAATAGATATGCATGCCATCCCCACACAAGGTCATGACTTTCTATGTTCAACAATTCAGTCTTAGTTTTCCCAAACCAATCACTTAATTGTATCAATGCAGTTGCTTCATAGTATAATCAAAGGTTTGGAAGTTTAAGACCACCTCTCTCATGAGTATCTTGCATTATTTTCAGTTTTGCCATTCTAGCAATGGTTTATCTGATTTGAGCACCGGTATCATTTGAAATAAGAAAATAAATCTAGGTAAAACATTCATTTTTACTGCTGATATTCTTCCCAGCAATGATAACTGCAGTTTCTTCCAGTTTTGTATATCTTTTTGTATCTTTTGCCACAGAACCTCATAATTATTTTGAAACAGTTTTATATTTGAATCTGTGATTTGTACTCCTAAATATTTGACCTTTGAGACAATTTCAAAACCTGCCTTTCTTTCCAGTTCCTTTTTTTTACTCTCTGTCAAATTTTTAACAATCATTTTAGTTTTTTTCTGGTTTAATCTAAAACCAGATACCATGCCATAATCTTCTATAATATCTTTCATCTGGATTATTGATTTCATAGGTTGTGATAGGGTAACCACCAGATCATCTGCAAATGCCTTAGTTCTATAATCCTCTTGCCTTATGGCTATTCCATTCAAAGAGTTCGAATCCCATATTACGTTGAGTAAGACTTCTAGAGTTAGAATAAATAGTAGTGGGGATAATGGACAACCTTGTCTGGTACCTTTTTGTATATTAAAATTCGATGTTAAACATCCATTAATAATGAGTTGTGCATACTGCTCTTGATAAATTGCAGCAATCGCTTGTATAAACCGCTCCCCAAAATCCATTTTTTCCAAAGTCTTAATTATAAAGTTCCAATTCACTCGATCAAAGGCTTTTTCCGCATCCAAAAAGACCAGCACTGCAGAGATCTGTTTATTCTTATCTAGATAGTCCAATAAATCTATAACTTGCCTAACATTCTCCTTCATATATCTGCCTTGAATAAATCCTGCTTGATCATGATGAATTACCTTTTGAATAACTGGCATCAATCTGTTGGCCAACACTTTTGCAAAAATTTTATAGTCTGTATTTAATAGAGATATTGGTCTATAATTTTCTGGTTTCTTAGGACCTGATTCTTCTTTCGGTATCAATGAAACAAAGGCTGATTTCCACGAGGGAGGTATCTTACCTCCTAATTGTATATTACAAAATAAGTCTTTGAGATGCTGGATCATTTCCTCTTGTAAAGTTTTATAGTAAACTGCAGTTAGGCCATCCGTGCCTGGAGCTTTAGCTGTTTTTAGTTGTTTTATAGCAAAACTAATCTCCTCCACTGTTATCAGTTGTTCCAGATTTTCCTTTTGAGCTGTTGAAACTTTAGAAACTCTCTTTTCTTCTAGATAATTATCTATAAAAATGTTCTGTATATCATCTTTAGCATATAACTTAGTATAATAGTCCAAAAAGGCCTTTTTAATTAATTCTTGTTGGTAAATTTCTTTACCAGCATACTCAGTACTATCAATAGTTCGTGTTGTTACTTGTTTCCTCAAAGTATAAGCCAACCACCTGCCCGGTTTGTTAGCATTAGCAAATGTATTATGCTTTGCAAATTGTAAGTTAGTTGCCGTCTGGTCTGCTATAAGCATTTGAAATTGATCCTTCAGAAGTTTTGTAGCCATTTGCAATTTTCCACCTGTTGGTTTTTGTATCAGTTGTTGTTCTTTCTTTTTTATCTCACTTTCCAACTGCAATCTCTTTTTCTGCTGATTATGTCTGTGTTTAGAATTCATTTGAATTAGTACTCCCCGCATATATGCTTTACTTGCATCCCAAACTATTTCAATGGGGGTACCTTTATACAAATTCAATTTAAAAAACTCCTTTAAATGTTTTTTAAGTTCAGTTATATTTTTTTCATATCTGAATAAATTCTCATTTAATCTCCAAGATCTTCTTTGTCTTTTGCCCATCTCAATTTCCATCCAGACCGGACTATGGTCAGTCAAAGTCCTAGGAAATATCTTTATCTTCTTTACTTTAGGAAGTAAGTTCGTAGTTAACAAAAAAAAATCTATCCTGGAAAAGGATTTATGCCTGTCTGAGTAAAAAGTAAAATCCAGTTCATTTGGGTTGCAAACTCTCCAAATATCTTTCAGTTCCAAATCCTCTTTCAGTTCATAAAAGGCTTGTGGTAATTTAATCCCAAATTTGGCCGTAGATTTTTTATCAATTTTCGGTTGAATTACTCCATTCCAATCTCCCATTATTATAATAGTTGAGTAGTCCCATTCCAGGATTTTTAGATGAAGCATCTTATAAAAATTTTCCTGTTGCTGATTTGGAGCATAAATTCCGACCAACAAAATTGGTCCGTTATCTGTAATAATTTCAATTGCAATAAATCTTCCACCTTCATCTGTTTCTATCATTTTAGCTGCAAATCTTTTATTTATATACATCACCACTCCATTCTTCTTTTCCAAATTTGAAGCAACAAATTGCATTCCCAATCTTGAATTTATCAAATATTTCTGATCTTGCAATTTTATATGGGTTTCCTGTAAACAAATAACATCATTATGAACTTGTTTCAAATAATGAAATATCTTCCTTCTTTTTTGTGGAGAGTTCAATCCATTAACATTCCAAGACAAAAGTTTAAGTGCCATTTGATCCAGTCTGAAGTTTTGAGAGCAATTGTTGAAGATTCTTTTGTACAGAAGTAATCTTCGGTTTAGCTCCTCCCATGACTTCAGCTTGCTGCTTGCCTTTATCTCTCTTTTCACGTTGTGGCTTGTAAAATTCTTGTTGCTTTTCCTTCATTTGCTTAGACATTGCTCTGCTCACACGTTGCTCTTCCATTTTAGATGTTGTCGATTCAAAAGCCAACACTTCTTCTGTAAAAGTTTTGGATATTTCTTCCAAAGGAGAAGCTTCCAGTGGTGCAAAAGGATCCATCACAACACCACCTACAGCTCCCATTGCCTCCCTTGCCTCCTTCTGGGACTGTTTTATTTGTTCTTCAGTTTCTTTATCAGACTCCGCTTGTAGTTGAGCATCCTTATCTATTGGTGAAGATGTACGTGGAGGAGGAGAGCCCACTTTCAAAACATTATAATAAAATTCTTCTGCTTTTGCAATAATATTAAGGCGGTATCTCACTCCTCTGATCCTCAAAATTACACCTATTGGAGCATCCCATCTAAATTGTATATTCTGTTTTTTCAATTCTGCCACCAAAAATCCAAAATCCTTTCTCTCTCTTAACATTTTGGGTGGTAATTCTTTGAAAATTCCGATCTGACTTCCTTCAACCTGAACAGCTGTAACAAATGAGTTTTGCAAAATATCATTTCTTATTCTTCTGTCTGTAAAATATATCACTACATCTCTAGGCAATTGCCTTTGTACTGCCACACGAGAATTGACTCTATATGCCTTATCAATCTTACACAGAACCAGATCAGGTTCTACCTTCAACAAAACTGCCAAAGCATCAGCACAAATTTTTTTGAGATCTTCTCTGCTGTTCTCTTTTAGACCTCTAAATCTAATAGCAAAGTCCATTGATCGAAATTGCATCATAGTAATCTCATTTTCCATTTTTTGTGTAATTTCTTGTATTTCATCAATTCTTGTGTCAGATGCTCTAAATTTAGTCTCTACCTCTGAAGCAAGGTTATCCACTTTTTTATCAATCTGCAACACTACCTCAGACAGGCCTTTAACCACTGTTTGAATATCTTGTTTAACTGCATCATATTTCTCTTGAACCATTCCTTTAACCTCCTTCTCTGATCTTTGAATTTCTTTAATAATAAGGTCATATTGACTTTCTTCCTTTGTCTGGGTTTGCAGCTGCGCTGTTTGAGGCTGCTTCTGTTTATGTGTGGGGGAGCCCCCCCCCTGGTTGCTTTGTTGCCATTTTGCCTCTTAAAGATCTTCCTTTTCCACAAATTCTAGCAACTTTTCCCAAAAAATTCTCCAGATTCAATCAGGTCTATAAAAGTCAGTTAGTATTTTTATTTTTATTTTATTTTATTTTTTGGTTGCTTTTCTACCTCTTCCAGCCAGATTTGTTACTTTAAAATGTATCCAAATACACTGATCAAATTACTTTCGCTTTCAGCTGTTCTCCACTGAAAGCAAGCGCCACTTTTTTTTTCCTGTTCTCAGTCCCAGATTACTTTCACTTTGAAAGCTCTTTAAAATAGTTCAGAAAACTTTCAATACTTGCTGTTTAATAGGAAGTTTCAGTTCTTCTTTATTATTTGTTGATGTTGGTAATGCTGCCGCGCTGTCTTGCTCTGCTTTGAGCAGAGTTTCCCAGTCGTCCGGAGCTTCAGTGGCTTGGATAGGGAGTCCCACCCTGTTAACTCCCCAGAAGCAAAAAAAACTTTCTGGGGGTCTCACAGGGGACTCTACCTGCAGCCGCCGGCTCTCCTCGCAAGTCCCTCGTGTCTTGGAGTTTTTCGAGCCGTTTCAATTGCCGAAACAGCTCTTTTACGGGCGATCGGGCTGGTGGTCTTCAAAAGACCGTCAGCGACGGCTCGCGGCAACAGTGGAAGTCAATTTATTTATTAATTAATATTTTAAATATTATAAATTATAAGTTTTTGAATACCATAAAGCATCAGAAATTTAAATATATTTATATCTATAGTTCTACACTTGAATTATTAATAACTAAACAGTTATTTAATTAGTTAAATTCATATATTTCTGCACAATCAGTTAAATCAGTTAGTTACAATTCAGTTATCCTTAAATTGATTCTTTATATTGCATACATATAAATATAAATATATCAAGTTACTTGTCTAATCCTATATATACTATTATATATACATAAATATAAAAGTAGAATTGCGTAAAACTAGATCTAATAATATAAAAATATGTATCAGATAATATATAGATATAAATATAAGTATAAATATCAGATATACGGTATATATCCACTATTCACTTATGTTTGTTTCTAGGTTTACTGTAAGTAATTATAGTCTGTTTTCGGTTTATATCTTGTTTATTTAAAAGTCTCTTCTGAGATTCCTGGTATATACAGTCAACGTAGTAAAGGTCCACCACTGTTAACACCAATTTTCTGTTCTTCCAATATTACTGTCTCTTTAAATAACTCTCTCTTTAATTCAAAGATGTCTTCCTTCTATTTTGCCCAGTCACTGTTATTTCTCCAGGCAGATTTCTCTTTCCAAACCACATATTTGCTCACAACTTTAATCCAAATTTATCCTCAAATATTAAACTCTTCAAAGGGTGTCTCTTCAAATCCTTTTGTACACACCTTCCACATGATCTGTCCTTTTCAATAACTTTCACTATCTTGTTTCTGTTCCCACTGCTAAATCGCCGCTTTTCCACCTTCTAGGAGACTCATTCAAAGCTGATATAATCTGTATTACACAAAATCACTGAGAGTCTTCCCAGTATCAATCTCCTTTTTGTCCCTTCTCACCCATACTTCATGGTGTTTTACCTCTTTTCTCTTCCTACCCCATTTGAACAGTCAGGTCGTCACACCTCCGGATCTGCCATAAAGACTGATTTCTTGATGTGAGGTGTCCTCTTGTTATAGCGGGAGGTCACCATTCTCTCTGCTGACTGCAAAGTTTCACCTCTACATTGTTGCTCCCTCCAAGATCCAACTTTGTCCTGGGGGCTTCAAATACATGATAATTCAGACAAACTAAACTGAGCCCCGCATGTTTGCTCTGTGCCGGCGCGACATCACCACCGGAAGTCCTATATTAATTGTTTTTACATAAAATCAGAAAGTTGTTTCATTAGCAGTAATTAAAATGTATTATGTGCATATGTATACAACCCCTCCATCAATCTTAATGAAGTTCAGAAAGTTTGTGAAACTTAAATTCTATCCTGCTTTAGTACATCTTGGAAACCTCACATCTACAAAAAGAGAATACTGAAATAGAAAGGGACTTAATCATTTCCTTAATCTTGGTGACTCCACCATCCATATCAGTAAACATCATTATCAGCAACCTTTAAAATACTTGTGCTCTTATATGTTCCATTGATGGCATCTGAAAAAAGTGTGCTGTAAATAAATGTATAAATAAATCACAGCCAGTGGGTTTTGTTGTTTAGATTTAGGATTTCTTTAGAAAAAGAAATTGCAATGGTAAGTATGTCAAACATTTAATTTAAAAGTAGTAAAAGTGATCACTTTTCTAAGCTTCTGAATATTTAGAAATATTTATTTAGAGTGGCCAAAGCTGTCATCCTGTTCTGACTCAGGAGAACAAAGGGTGGAGAGATATGAGGCACAGATGGATAGAACTTAAGCCATTTATTTGGCAACAGAAGTAAGCTAACAGGCAACAGGGGAAAGCCAGCAGCAACAAAATGTGACAGCTGATATTTATATAGCAGCTGTCAAATGGGCCGACCAATAGCGGACATCCATTTTCCTGCTGGCAGAACTGTCATGCTTCAGCCAATGGGAGGCGTTTCCTTATTACTATGCTCCTCCCCCCTTGGACGGCACATGCGTAATCTGCCAAATATGCTGGGCACCTGCTACTCTCTCTGAGCGATGCAGAGCCGGAGTGCATATAGGCAGAGACAGTGATGACGATTGCCTGGGTTCTTTGGGAGCTTCTGGTGACGGTGGCACTGGTTCATTGAGGAGCTTGGTCGTTCGAGAAAGACCCTCTTCCCCAGGTGAGTCGGGCGCTGGGAAAGTTGAGCGGGACGTGATGCCTGGAGAGTTTGGTGCATCAGGCTCGTTTGGTAGTAAAACTTGGTTTGGGTAAACTGTGTCTTGCAGGGGGGCGGAGGTGAAAAGCTGGTCAATGTGTCACCTCCAAATCCGTCCATCTTCTAGTTCAACCCTATAAGAACGGGGTCCAGTTATTAAAATATGCAGCCTGGCAACCAATGTGGTTCTCCCCCAAAGTTCTGAGCATAGGCAAAGTCCTCTGTATTAAAAGTTCGGACCCGGCTGGTAGAGTCCAGGGGGGCATCTGCAGTATAGCTAGGGTGCAATCTGTCCAGGGTCTTTTGGAGCTGGCAGCCCATGAGTAGTTCTGCAGGGCTGTGATTTGTCATGGAACAAGGGGTTGTGTGCTGTGCCAGGAAATATTTTGTGACATTCTCTTGCCAGTTGCCCGGACTTAGTCTAGCTAGGACATCTTGAGCTGATTGGATTGCCCTTTCAGCCAATCCATTACTGGCCATATGAAAAGGAGCAACCAGTGCTTGCTGAATGCCCAGTTCAGCCAGGAATACCTAGAATGCAGCTGTGAAATGTGGCCCATTGTCTGATACTACCAAGTCGGGCATGCCATGGGTAGCAAACCATTTCCGTAGAACCTTGCTTACAGCATCTGAAGTGGTTGATGCCATAAGAGCTACCTTGACCCATTTGGAATAGGCATCAACTGCTATTAAAAAGGTCTGTTCAAGGAAAGGCCCAGCCAGATCTATGTGGACCCTGGACCACGGGCCACTAGGGGTCTCCCAGAACCTGGAAGGGGCTATGGGAGGTGCATGGCGAGACTGCTGGCAATTCTGACATCCCCCTATCCTGTCCGCGATAGACCAATCTAATTTTGGCCACCACATATAACTGCGGCCTAATGCTTTCATCCTAGCTATGCCAGGATGACCATTGTGTAAACTGTCTAATATGGGAGGTTTTAATTTTGGAGGAACTACTACCCTGCTTCCCCACAGCAAACAGCCATTCAATACAGACAGCTCATGCTGTCTGGTCTTGTATGGCAGAAACTCTTCGGATACATGTCCTGGTGGCCACCCCCTGTGCACCCAATCTAAAACTAGAGCAAGAGTTGGGTCTCAGAGGGAGTATTTAGCTATGTCGGCTGTTGTGATAGCATTTTAGTGTCGTTGATAAGGAAAACAGATGACACTGGTGCTGGGTCCTGGGCTGCTATGGGAAGAGGGCAACAGCTAAGGCCGTCTGCATTGGATAGTTCTTTTCCTGGCCGATACATGAGGTGATAATTATACGCAGCCATGAAAACAGACCATCTGGACATTCGGGGCGACATAATTTGAGGGGTTTTTCTGGTCCCTGATAATAACCCTAGGAGAGGCTTTTGATCTGTGACTAACTGGAAAAAACGGCCATAAACATAGTCATGGAACCATTTAACGGCAGCGACGGCTGCCAAGGCCTCTTTATCCAATTGGCTGTAATTTCTTTCTGCTGAAGAAAGTGTTCGGGAGAAGTAAGCAATTGGTGCTTCCACTCCATTTGGCAACTGGTGGCTAAGAACAGCCCCAATGCCATATGGAGAGGCGTCACAAACCAACGTGAGAGGCAAATGGTCATTGTACTGTACAAGCACAGCCTCTGATGTGAGGAGGTTTTTAACTGTCCAGCAGCCTGTGAAGAGGCGCTGCCAGCGATGCCTTATGTGGCAGGAAAATGCTATAAAAATTGAGGAGACCTAGGAAGGCCTGCAGCTCAGTTTTGTTTGTAGGGGCCAGTATATTCTTAATGGCTTCCACCTTAGAAGGAGTGGGGTGGATGCCCTTAGCATCAATAAGGAATCCCAGGAACTCTATCTGAGGGACTCCAAACTTGCACTTGGCCTTCTTTAACTTGAAGTCCTTCTCTTTGAACCAGGTTAGCACTTGACGTATTCTCTAGATGAGAGTTGATTTGCTGCTGGCAGAAGTCAAAACGTCATCAAAATAAGGACCCCCAGGAATTCCATAAGTAATCCAGTAATCCAGTATTCCAGTAATCATTCCATAAGGCTCTGAAATAATCCAGGAGCCACACTCATCCTGAACTGCAGGTGATTGCACTTAAAAGTGCTCCGGTGAGTGACAATGGTTTGGGCAGCAGCTGTGGCCTCATCAACAGGAAGTTGCTGATATGCCTGGGACATATCTAGTTTGGCGAATATTGAGCCCTGCCCCAGGGAATGTAGTAAGTGTTGGATCACAGGAACTGGATATGGGTGATCCTGCAATGCACGGTTGAGAGTAAATTTAAAATCAACACAGATGCGTATAGAGCCATCCTGCTTGACTGGGATGACAATGGGCATTTCCCACTGGGAATGATCAGTGGACTCCAGGACTCCCTGTGCTATTAATTTATCCAGTTCCATGTCTACTTTTGAGTGGAGTGCAAAAGGCACTCACCTGGGTTTGAGCCGAATTGGGGCCACCTGGGGGTCCAAATTGAGGGATCTAGGGGTCCCCGAATATTTACCAAGAGAGCCATCGAAGACATCAGCGAACTCGGTGGTAAAGGCTTCGAAGTCATCTGTGGTGGTGGTAGCATGGATGCCAGTGATGTTGAGATCCAAAGCCTTGAACCAGTCAAGCCCTAGCAAACTAGAAAGTTTATCTTAAACTATGACTAGTGGTAGGTGGCCTGAAAATTTTCCTTTTTCCTCTCTGAAATGGGCCCGTCCCATAATGGGAATATTTTTGCCCTGGTAGTCATGGAGCCTGGTGTTACAGGCATTCAGGTGACCCCTGGTAATATTAGGGACTAGTGTTTGCAAAGTGTGCCAGAATATTATGGATTTAGAGGAGCCCATATCCACCTCCATTCTGCAGGGAACCAGCCTGCACAGTTAGATAGATTTTCTTGCTAGAACCTGCTGAGGAATAGCTAATTGACACCTCAAGGTAGCTGTCATCCCGGAAGATGGTAAACAGTCTTCCTTGGATCTTACAGGGGGCCTGTTGAATCTCCTAACAGAATGTGGGTCTATAGGGGGATTTGTCTCTTGTAAGGTAGCCCTACAGACCCTAGCAAGGTGGCCCTTCTTCCCACATCTCCGGCAGATGGTGGATTTAAACCGACAGACAGATCTGTGGTGATTTTCCCCACAGCTGATGCAGGTCAATGGCTGAAGTTTCCTGTCAGCTGGCTGCCTGCCTTGCAGGGTTGGTTTTACGAGGCTCACATCAGCTTCATTGTCTGAGGCACCGTCAGAGGACTCCTCATTCTGGTGTACAGCAGTGGAGTGGTCCATGGGGGTGGTAATTGGAGACCTGTACATCTCAGCAGTCAATTTATTTTACATTTTGGATGCACAGGCTTCTTCTAATGCAGACTGGAGACTAATAGTGCCCTTTGCTAAAAGGCGTCTCTGCAGTCAAATGTCCCTCACTCCACACACCAGCTACTCCAGGAGGGAATCATCCAAGTCAGCGAACACACAGTCAATGGCAGCTGCCCTGAGGGATGCAATATATTGATTAATGGATTTGCCTTCCCTTTGAAGTATCTGATGGAAGGCATAGAGCCGCACTATGCGGGAAGGAGCTGGTGCATAGTGTGCCCTCAGTTTGGCCAGCAGGGTGTCCCACAGGACCAGGGATACCGGCTGAGGGGCCAGTAAGGCTCTTGCTGTCATGAAGATTTGAGGACCACACACATTGAGGAAATGGGCTCATTTCCGATCGCTGGAGAGCCCCGCATAATCGTTAGCTTGAAGGAAGCACTCAAATTGCTCCATATACACATCCCAAGTTTTGGTTGCTGATTCGAAATGTGCGAATGTAGTTGGGGTTGCCATCCTTAAAAGGACAGGATTCAGCTCTTTATGCGTTACTAGCTCTTAACCGTCTCCTCAATTTAATCCCACCTTTCGTCACCAATTTGGTCTGACTTGGGAGAACAAAGGGTGGAGAGATATGAGGCAAAGACGGATAGAACTTAAGCCATTTATTCAGCAACAGAAGTAAACTAACAGGCAACAGGGGAAAACCGGCAACAACAAAACAGGACAGCTGCTATTTATATAGTAGCTGTCAAATGGGCCAACCAATAGCGGGCGTCCATTTTCCCGCCGGCAGAACTGTCATGCTTCAGCCAATGGGAGGCATTTCCTTATTACTATACTCCGGTGTGGCTGAGTATACAACACATCCTATGTACTTTCAGAAGCATTCAGAAGCTATGGAATATATTAGCAGAGAAAGAGGCCTGCTTGGAAGGAGATGTTTTGGGCCTCCTGATATACTCACACTGAAAAGAAAGAGAAAGAAGAAGGGCAGGAGAGGCACACAGAAAGAAACTGTGGATCTGTAGATTCCTCATGCTACCTTAGACATGCTGCTAACTAATGACAAATGTATATGCCACCACTGGAGATGGACTACATTAATACTCTCCCATTGAAATCAATATTGGAGTTTGCATCTAACACATTTAGACAGCACTGGGTTAAGAAAGGCGCTCTAGTTTTATAATTTGATAACTGCAAATGGGAATTAGTGAAAAGGGCAAACATGAAATAAAAAAACCCTATTACAGCTGTCTAATTCCAGCAATTCCCTTTTATTCTAAGGAATATTCTGAGTTCTTTGTAAAAGTGGCAATTCAATAGGTCAAATCCAGGTTGTGTGCTAATCTGGATACCTACAAAGCAAATAAATTTGTTGATAATATCTTTCTTCCAATCCATGCCTAGAAAAAGATACTGCTGATGGATGATTGGGTATAATGATTAATGAATCTCATTCTATATTCTGTCAACTAAATAAATCAGGGAGACAATCAATATATATTCCTACATTAGTGCCAAGTCCCTCTGCCCACCCAGTTTTAGCTATAGCTTTGTGTGGCATTGATTCAAATAAAAGAAAGTTAGAATGCAGTACTATATAAGGCCTCTTGCAGAGTGAACCAATTACTTTTGATTTCCACATATAAGTATGAATGCTATGTGCATATATAATTCTCCTATTTCTAGCACCATGGCAATGTTATTTATTCACAGGTTAGATTTCTATTCTGCTGGCTTTGAGAATTGTTGAAATGTGTTTCTTGCATTCCCATGCAGAGGTCTTTTATTCTTACAAGATTTATAAGCAAGAGACCAAGAGAAAATTGTAATTCTGATTCACCCTCTCACATTAATGGCTTAGGGTAGAAAACAGTTTTCTTAGAAATTAATTCATTAATGTTCTTTTATAAGATAAGGGCCCTTAAATTTGGATCCCCTTGATTGACTGGCTAATGTTCATTTTAGTATGGATGGAAGAGAGTCTTTTTTATTATTATTATGCAAGTGTATTTCAAAAGAGAAGTGGAATGCCAGACTGACTCTGTGATCAGTAGGAAATCAGTTGTCTTCCTCTCTCTGAACTATTTCTATTCAAGCTTGCTTTTATCATGTTCTTTTCCTTCCGTTCCTCTTTTTCTTTTATTATGCCTATTATCGTGTTCCTGATCAGCAGGAGGTTTCTGGGGAAAAAGAAAGACTAAGTAAACATTTGATGATTTACAGCTGAATGTAAAAGTGGCTGAACAAAAGGCATCTCTAGCTGAGTTCTAGATACCATGCTTGATTTGTGATGGCTCCAGTATCTTACTCTCTGTTGGTGCCAATGACTGAGGCTAGAATAATCCAATGCTGAATTTATGGGCAAATTAAATCAGTCTGCCCTCAAAAAGAAATGAATAGCATGGCCTGAACAGAAGAAAAAAGATAGCACCTTCTAATTATTTGAACAAAAGCCAAATTGGTTGCTAGTTGTATCTCGAACAATATATCTACTCCGAAAAGGTAATGCAAGAACTCAAAGGAAACAAGACAAGCAGCATGGCACATTGTTTTCTCTTTTAGATCTTATTGCTGACCCGACTTGCCCTGCCATCTGAGATGACTGTCCTTTTGGCTTCTGACAGATTTGGCCATAATGAACATATAGCAGCTGGTCTAGTCTCAAAGATTTTCCTATGCCAAATAATAATAATTTTTAAATGGTTTAACAGGCAGAAAGAAGCACTCTCTCAGTTAAATTAATATCCATTACTATAACTACACTTCAAAGTAAGTTTTCTATATAGGAAAAGAATGTGCTTCTACTGTAGGGTTTTGTTACTGTTTTATAGTTACTTCATTTTCACAGGTCAATTGATTCACTTTCCTCATGCACAGTTTTTAATTTTTTCCTGCTGTTAGTTCCATTTATCCTCAGCTCCTACCTCTTTACCAGCTTTACCTTTAATCTCCCTTCTTGCCTTAATGGACAAAAAGTTATTTGCACATACAATCTTGGATTAACATTCAAATGTGCTTTTGAATAGTGAAATCATGCCATCCTTTATCTATCATGGGTGCCTAGGAAACCAAGTTTTTCTTTCTTCATTAAAAAATGAGTTATAACAAGGAAAGTGTTTACAAGCACTAAATATTTGATAAGATTTGATGTTGAGCAAAATATGAATTGTTAGCTATAATATTATTAAGATGTAAGAAAAACCAAAATACCATGAGAGTCATTTGAAGAACAGAAGTAAACTTATCACGAGGCATGGATTCCATTATTGGTCCTTTAAACAAATACACGGATCATTTCTTTCTTGTTTTCTCAGAAAAGTCTGTTAATTTAAAAGTCCTTTCTAATGCCACATTTGCCTCTTCTTCCAAGTAAAGCTCAGAAGAAACAATCCTATACATCTCTTTAATTGTTGATTCTGAATTGTTCCATCATCTTGGTCAGGGATGCTAAAAGAGCAGATTATCAGCTTTTGAAGTAGTCACATCTCAAATTTTGATCCTTTCCCCATTTAGAGTATTGTTAAAAGCCTTAATAAGAAACAAAACATTTAGTCAAGTGAGTCTTAAAGCACTTAAGCATTTTTCATCTCTCACCTAAAAGCAGACTCAGTTTTGAAGTCTGGTCCTTGCAGACTATAAGATCATAATCACAGCACCTCTTTAAAGTAGCTATATGGTTACTTCTGCTAGTTTGATTTTTAGACTCCTGCACAAGAAGATACAACTGTTTTAACAGTTTGGCTATCTTAATGAACCAACAAAAAAGTCTATCTCTCGGGAGGCTTCACTGGAAACCTGGAAAGAAAGATACTATGCAGCTACTTTAAAGAGATGCTGATCAATGTTCTCATTTCCTGAAGCACCTTTTCTGAATCATTTTTAAAGTCTCTACAGCCATGGTATATAGTATTTATATTCAGAGTATTTCTTTAAATCTTTCTCCTATCTGCATTGACCAAATTCTACTGATATAGTTGTTTCCAACTTGAAAGCAACTATTCTATCTATTTGGAGAGCAACTATTAGTAATAGATGGTAAATAGGTAGAAGTAATTGAGAAAAGATTCCAATGCCCTTTTTGAAAAGCTACCTCAAATCCTCCTCTCTGAATTGATGGTTCTAACTACCTAGCTACCTAGCTGCCCGCACATACACACACAGCCTTTTCTGTCCTTTTTATGAATTCATTTGATGATTCTTAAGCAAAAAAATCAATGTTTGAACTGACTGTGTAACTTAGCATAAATTAATATATTTTATATGATTTCTGATTATTTTCTAAATAGTTATGTATTTTAAGAATATTTTAAGACATGAGAAAAAACTTCTTAAAAGTTACTTTTCTCTTTAAAGTACAACTGCCTCATTTACCAATAATTGGTGTAAACAAAGGAAATGTACATGTTCTGAAACCTACTAATTTCCAATTGCCATGGCACCTAATGAGTTGTCTTAACAAGATTACCAGACATGTAAAAGAAACCAATTACAGTGCATTTAATTCCAAAATTGCGAGCAGATTCAAAATAGCCTTTGCAGCTGGCATTTTGCTAGCACTGCAAGAGAGGAATGAAGAAAATTCTAGTGATCAAAGGAGCATCCTTCCCATTTATCAGGAAGAGTGACTCCATTTACCATATAACAGGGATCATTATCATTTAACAGAGTGGAGAAAATCTTCACTATTTAAAGCAGTACTGAAGGTGGCATTTTTTATTTTACTGGAAGGGCAAGGCTTAAAATGAGGGGAGTTGTGATATGAGTATGAGAGAGAGCAAGGTTTTCAGGCTGTTTTATGTATTTTAACATTATTGTTTGTATGTATTTCCTGAAACTGATCTATCTTTTTGGCACTAGTACTCACAGCATTTTTTAAAAATAGCTTTTGGGAAATAAGATGCCTGTACTGATAGTCTTTAGTTTCTGCTTAAGCAAGGAGTTGGACTAGAAGACCTCCAAAGTCCCTTCCAATGCTGTTATTCTGTCCTTCTGCTTAAAAACTCTTTGAAATTTCAACAGGCTGGGAATGGGTGCTTTACCACTCATAAAGCATTTACAGTGTAGCTATCACACAATGTTTTGTAATTTTCACCTTTACACGTAAAGTAAAAGTTTTACTTTACAATCAGTTTCAGCACCTCATGATCACAATTTGTAATGATTGCTGCTGGTTTGTGATGTTTTTTTGCCTGGCCCTCCAAAAAATGCTCATTTTAAAAAAATGGGTTCACACTTATGACTCCAGCAGTTCCAATTGCAGTCATAAGTCAAGGGCTACCTAAATCTGGTTTAAAATATAAAATAACATTAATTGCTAGTGATCCCCTGTTCACATTTTTAGTATATTTTGTGTGTATTTGTTTGATCATGCATAAAATCATAAAAACTGCTACAAAACATGTTAAAGCTAAGTCATATTTATGGTTCATATTTTCTAGCATTAGAGATTTTTCCAGAAATTTGGATTTTGAGTCTGAAGTGGGAGAATCTGAACGTAGACATTTGTGCCTCAAATGACACGTTAGGTTGATTTGTTCAATGATACATTGGTTTGTTTCTTGGTTATATCATCAGGAGTCTTCTTCAATCCCAAAGTTGAAGGTATCAATGCTCTTCCTATTCTGTTTCTTCAGTGTCCAAATTTCATTTCCATTGAGTGGGAAATGAAAGGGAATATCATAACTTGCATGATTCTGAGCTTTGTAGGTGTATTGGTTGTCTCTGAGTGTGTGCATCTGTATGTGTGTTTATATATGTGTGTATGTGTATGCTTTTCTTCTCTGTTACATGTTGATTTATACAGAAATTAAATTGGCACCTTATTTTTACAGAGTGAGAGAAAAAATTATTTTATAAATGGCATCCCAAAAATCTGCTTTACATATCTTTATGGCTGAGCAATAAAACTTCTAACTATTCTAAACTATTTGCTTTATAATTTATTCAATTTTTTGTGGGTATTTAAGACATTAAGAGATACATGCAAGCCTTGATATTCATTTGCATGAACAGTGATGTGTATTAAGGTTGTGATAATTGCTAAGGAGGCTGCTGATAATTATTAGGGACTATCTTGGAAAATTTGCGGAGGATGGCACGTGGGCCTTTGGAGACCTTCAAAGAGGTGATGACAAAGCCAGTGAGGACTTTAAAAGGAGAAGGAGGAGGCGGTCTCTTTGTGTATATCTGAGAATGTATATTTTAAGTATCTTTTGGTTAAATTTGTGTTTCCAAGAAATGCATGAGTCTATTTTATTCCTGACAGTAAATTATCTTTATCTATCTGAAACCTATGGGCCTAGAACCTTAAATACTCAAAGAGCCATTTGGACCCATTTCCCACAGAAAAGAAGACACTGGGAGCCACAAAACCTGGGGTGGGTGTGGCCAACTCAATGTCACTCACTTCTACCAGTCACATAACCGTCCCTAGCCATGCCTACCCAGCCTGTCATTAGGGCAGAGAACCAGTTGTTAAAAAACACCAGGAACCACAAAATCCTTTTGACATCTCTCTCTCTCCCCTACCTCCCTCTCTCCCCCCTTTCTCCCTCTCTCTCTGTATCTCTCTCTTCTCCTCTCTCTGTATCTCTCTGTCTCTGCCCTGGCCACTTCTCCATCCCCTGCTGTTGCCCTTATCTTCTCAGGCCAGGTCAGAAGTGACTGGGAGGGGAGGGCGAGGGGCGGGGCCAGCCAATGGTGGGATCACCTGACAGGGAGCCATAGCAGAGGGCCCAAAGAGCCACATGCGGCTTCGGAGCTGCAGGTTGCTGACCCTTGGTCTAGAAAAAAAGAGAACTGTTCCCATATACAACATACATTCCTGCATATTGACCCACCAAAGTCTTGACTAGGGTGACCAGACATCCCGCTTTTGGCGGGACAGTCCCGATTTTCAACAATTTGTTGCGCGTCCCACGGCATTTTTAAAAAGTCCCGATTTTTGGAAGGACTGTAGGACAAGCTAGGGAACGGCGGGAGAATGGGGTTTGCTTACCCCGCCCACTCCAAATCTATTGCTGCCTCCTGAGTCCCAGCTGATGGCTAGAGGGAAAAAAACCTGTTTAAATTCTTGCCGCGGTGCTTCAAAGGCCCGCCCTACAGCTGATCAGTGTTAAAAGAAAACATAGGCGGCCCTTTGAAGCCCCGCAGCAAGAATTTAAACAGTTTTTTTCCCTCTAGTTTTTTTTTCTCCTTGTGCAATTTAAACTGAAAACGAAACCGAAACTAAGCAGGGTGTTGCGTTTGCTGTTTGCTAGCAACGTTGGAAAGGCAGATTTCTTTTTCCTCATCAAAAAAGGTAGGTGCAAACAATGGGAAATTTATGGCAAATGGCAAAAGAGGAGAGTTCACGATTTTAAAACGCAAAAGAAAAAAAAGCTCTATTTAACTAGGGAATTGTAATAATTGAGATACTATTAATTGTATATTGTGTTGAAAGCAGAAATGGTTAAGTTGTGGTTGGAAGAATATGTGGGGGAAATTATTTGGTTTATTATTATTGGTAAATATAATTAATTGATTTGTAAGAAATTGGATTGCATGGAAATAATTGGAATATTCATATTCATATTGATTAATATACAAAAAAGATAGTTATTGATTTATATTAAAATGACTAATTGATTTATATTAAAATGTTGAATTTGTATTAACCAACTGTAATATTACATAATTAACCAATGTGAGGATGGATATAAAAATAGATGACAATGGGAAGGGGTATAATATAGAATAGAAGGGAAAAATTGAATTTGATTAAGATTAGAGATGAGGATGAAGGGTAATATTGTTTTTTTTAAAAAATAGATGAGGAATAAATACGGCAAAAAGGACATATAGAAATTGTAAATTTAAGTGAAATGACTAAACACTGTTTAAATTTGTGAACCGGCCAAATACTCTGTTCAAAGAAAATACATTGTATGTTTGTATGTGTGTTTCTAATTATTGCTATTTATTCATATTTGTTCTCTTTTATTCTTTAAAGTTTAACAATTCATTCTTTATCTTAATATCTTTATATTTGTTTGGGGTTGGTTTTCTTCCCTTTCATCTTTTTTATTGTACAGCAATCTTTCTCCTCAAACCTACCACCTCTCTCTTTTCTTTCCTTCTTACTTTCTCTCCCCCCCTTCTTCTCCTCCCTACTTCCTCTTCCTTTCTTCTTCTCCTCCTCTCTTCCTCCCTCTCTTAACCTCACTCCTACTCTAATTTCCCTTCCTTCATCCCTCTCTATTGCTGTATCCTTTTATGCATATGGACTACTCAGAGGGCTGAAAAAGTTATTTTTGACTGGTCCTCTCACTTTTGACCAGTCCTCGAACTTACGACTGTCCTCACATTTTACGTTTTTGCCCTATCTTGTCACCATGGTGAAGAGAAGCAGTTGTGAAATGAGTGACACCGTTTTTAAGAAGGCTACAATGTGCATAAATGATGACCAGTCATAAGTGCGAAGACTGGTCAAAAGTGCGAGGACCTGTCAGAAATGACTTTTTTCAGTCCTCTGAGTAGTCCCTATACACATAGCCATGGCCACCCGGTCACATGACCAGCTAGCCACGCCCACAAAATAAGCCACACCCACAGGTGTCCCTCTTTACCAATGTTAAAATCTGGTCACCTTAGTCTTGACTGGTTAAAGTTATTGGCTGCAATATAGAGCCCTGTTCAACCTCAATCTGTGAAAGTTTTCTATAGTAGTCAGGTGGATATATTGGTTACTATTAATCACTATGTAATATGTAGCAATCGGAAAACAAAGTGTTCATGGAACTGAAGGCCGGTTTGGTATAGAGGTTAAGGCACAGGACTAGGGACTGAGAATTCTAGTCCTGGTTTAGGCACAAAGCCAGATGAATGATCTTGGGTTAGTCACCCTGTCTCAGCCGTAGGAAACAGGCAATGGGAAATCATTTCTGAAATCTTGCCTAGAAAACTGCAGAGACCAGGAACAAACACATAAATGAAATTTAAGTAGAATTACCTAATTCCATCATCAACTATGCTAAAGCCTTTGATTGTGTGGATCACAACAAATTGTGGCAAGTTCTTAAAGAGATGGAAGTACCAGACCATCTTATTTGTCTCTTGATAAATTTATATGCTGGTCAAGAAGCAACAGTGAGAACTGGACACGGAACCACTGATTGGTTCAAAATTGGGAAAGGAGTTCAACAAGGTTGTATATTGTAGGCCTGCCTATTTAACTTATACGCAGAGCACATCATGAGAAAGGCAGGACTAGATGAATCAAAAGTTGGAATTAAGATTGCCAGAAGAAATATCAACAACCTCAGATATGCAGATGATATCACTTTAATGGCAGAAAGTGAAGAGGAACTAAAGAGCTCTTGATGTGGATGAAGAAGGAGACTGCAGAAATTGGCTTGAAACTCAACATTAAGAAAACTAAGATAATGGCATCCAGCCCTCTCAATTCCTGGCAAATAGATGGGGAAGAAATGGAAGTAGTGATAGATTTCACTATGAAATCTGTGGTGATCTTGGATTTCATCCAAGATCACCATAGATGGGGACTGCTGCCAAGAAACTAAAAGATGCTTGCTCCTGGGGTGGAAAGCTATGGCAAATCTAAACAGCATACTTAAAAGCAGAAACATCACCCTGCCAACAAAAGTGCATCTAGTCAAGGCTATGGTTTTCCCAGTTGCAATGTATGGCTGTGAAAGTTGAACCATAAGAAAGGCTGAGAGCCAAAGAATTGAGACCTTTGAACTATGGTGCTGGAGAAGACTCCTGTGAGTTCCTTGGACTGCAAGGCGATCAAACTGGTCAGTCCTAGGGGAGATCAACCCTGACTGCTCTTTAGAAGGCCAGGTTCTGAAGATGAAACTCAAATACTTTGGTCACATAATGAGAAAGAAGGATTCACTGGAGAAGTGCCTAACGCTGGGAAAGATTGAAGGCAAAAGAAGGGGACGACAGAGAACAAGGTGGCTGGATGGAGTCACTGAAGCAGTAGGCGTGAGCTTAAATGGACTCCAGAGGATGGTGGAGGAGAGGAAAGCCTGGAGAAACATTGTCCATGGGGTCACGATGGGTCGGACATGACTTCACAACTAACAACAACAACAACCTAATTCCATTCAAAATATCCCTCTGCCAAGTTCAGATTTCATTATTTTTTGGTATCCCAAAGCATCTAATGCTGAGAATTCTGTCAAATTAGTGAAAAGAAGCATTGGCATCCATTACAAACCACAATTATCTCATCACACAACTGCCATTAAGTGTTGTATATTAATCGTTGCAGTTACATGTAAATCATAATTTATATCACACATGCCAAAAATTCAGTGGTGGGATTCAATCTTTTAACAACCGGTTCTGTGGGCATGGCTTATTTGTGGGGCATGGCTTAGTGGTCATGTGATCAGGTGGGCGTGGCTTGGTGGTCATGTGACCGGGTGGGTGTGGCTAGCTGATCATGTGGCTGGGTGGGTGTGGCTATGTGCATAGGGATTACTCAGAGGGCTGAAAAAAGTAATTTCTGACCGGTCCTTGCACTTTTGACCAGTCCTCACACTTATGACCATCCTCACATTTATGGCCGTTGCAGCATTCTTAACAACCATGTCACTCATTTCACAACTGCTTCTCTTCACCATGGTGACAAGATAGGGCGCAAAATGTAAAATGTGATGACAGTTGTAAATGCGAGGACTGGTCAAAAGTGCGAGGACCAGTCAAAAATAACTTTTTCAGTCCTCTGAGTAGTCCCTATGCACATAGGGACTACCCAGAGGGCTGAAAAAAGTGATTTCTGACAGGTCCTTGCACTTTTGACCACTCATCATTTATGCCCATTGCAGCATTCTTAAAGCCATGTCACACATTTCACAACTGTGGTGCTTCATGTGACCGGGCGGGCATGGCCAGGTGGTCATGTGGCATCACTTCTTTGCCCTAATGACAGTTTGCTGCAAAAGTCATAAGTGTGAAAAATGGTCATAAGTCACTTTTTTCAGTGCCATTGTAACTGTAAACTGTAAACTGTAAAAGTCAAGGATTACCTGTACAAAAATACAAAAAGCTTCTTTGCTTGCAAAAAGCTGCCCTAAATACCAATCATTAGATTAGAAATACCTGCAAGCCAGAGTTACAAATTAGACAGGGTGCCAGAGCACCTTGAGGAATTAAAATAGTTAAAATGTAATGACTATCAGCAGCCAACTCTTGCTCATAAAGTGCAACCCTTTAGCAGAGAGGTCATTTAAGCTCTCCAGAATGAAGCAAAGGATCAAACACAGTAGCTGTTGCTTGTTAAACCAATTACCAGAACAAATAGATACAGGAACTGGTCAGATTTCCAAAGCTGCTTCTTTTCAGGAACAGACATTAACATTTTTTCTTCCAAACAAAGCTGGATAGGAAAAGTGATCTCATCACTAAATACAGGATTAAACATCATCAAGCACAGAATTAAACTTCACCAAAAACCAGTTTTAGACCAAAAGTCAGAAAGGGTATGTAAATTCATGTTTGAATGTCAATCTTTGTAGCTAGCCAATAAGCCTTGCAAAATGTCACTCATCTTGGTTCCTTGTCATTAAAAGCTTCTGCTTTGTTATTCACTTATTTGTTCAAAGTGCTGATCATTGCACCCTGGCTGGAAGAACTACAACAGGGGAGTATTTCCCCCCAACAGCGGTGTAAAAAGCTTAAAACAACCCTTCCCCTTTAAAAGAAGTCAAGCAAAAAAACCCAAAAAACCTTTGAGAAGTTCCAGAACTGGAAATAAGTCTAGGTGTACTGCCAAAAATGTAATAAGAGTTAACAGACAGCTGTAAGCAGGGCAATAAAGATTAGGCTAGGAAACAACACCAGAAAGTTGTAATTCTTTACAGGATTAACCCTGTAAAGTGGAAAAAAACAAAAGGAGATTTCTTCTAACAACCAGTTCTCTGAATTGCTTAACTGCTTAACAACCGGTTCTACTGAACCGGTGCAAACCAGTAGAATCCCACCAACAATTGCTCTCACTTGCTCCTGTGTGCATAGGAAGAAAATAATATATGATATTCAAGGTCAAATCAGACAGAGTTCCAGTGATCAGACTGAACCATGCCAGCCCTGAAACATGATTGACAATGTTGAGCAAAAACAAGCCAAAACATTCTAAGCCTGCTAGCAAAAAAATACTGTACATTTTTCTTCTTTTTATAAGATTTTTATGACCTTATGGTAATAAAGATAGAACACTCATTCATCCTTCAAGTAGCCATTTTCAATCTCATGTCTTCTAAATATATTGGACTATAATTCTCATTTGTCTGGGTAATTTGTAGTACAATGTATTTGCATGGTTCCAGGGATTTATATAGGAATCTCCTTGACTTTGCATGAGACAGCTTCTAAAGATGGTATAGAAGCTACAGCTGGTGCAGAATACAATTGCCAATTGCTAAACAACACAGTTAAAGTGGAATTGTTAGAGACAATCATGGTGACTTAGTGGAGGACCTTTGGAGACCATCAAACACCATCAAAGACCATTTCCCATGAGCTAATAGATACAATTCATAGTGTTGATATTAGTGCATCAGACCTTTCCCAAATGCCAGGGAAAATACATATTGAGATTGCCTGGGTAGCCTTGCTTGTGATGCACTGTTTCAAAATTTCACATGGTATGGTGAGTCAAAGTCAGTCTTTCTTGGTGGTATGCCCCAATGTCTTCAATGGATGTTCAATTTAGAAAACAATTTAGGGAACAAAAACATGTTGTTCACCCAAGGGTTTTTGATAAAATATTGTTCTCTAATTAAAACCTTTGATTGACCCATGTTGCATTTCCATTGTGGATATTTTGGTTGTGTGGAAACATGAATAAACTGATGTTCTTCACTAACTACTTTACATGATTTAAAAGTTTTTGCTCCTATTTTTAATATATATAGCTTCTTACTTTCTTCATTTTATATTGGATTCTGTATTCTCTGAGTAGGAGAGCTCTGAGCTCTGTTTGTGAGAATCTCTGTGTACTGGAGCATGTACAATGTCTGGATGAGTTGATCCTAGAGATGTGATACCATCATTTTAGTTAAGAGTTGACCAATTTCACCTTATCATTGTCTGTATTAGAGCTCATTTTCAGGCAGAAATAAATGTTCCGCTTTATGGGTCTACCTGAAGCAGCAGAATAGTCAGCATGACAATTGCAGCAATTTAAAATCACTTGTGCTATGAGAAGATGAATTAAAGAAATCACTGATTGGAACGGCCAGTAGTAGGAAATTGTTCATTGTTGCTCTTTCATTTCTTAGTCATGTCTTTGTAGCCCATGCCACAAAGTGTAACCCTCTTTAAAATATGATTAATGCAACTCTTTAGAATGCATACAAATGAACTCATCATTTTCCCCCCAAGAATAGTCATTTTTTAAAAAAAAAAAATCTGGATTTTTTTTTCTTTCCATACCTTCTTGATAATAAATGAACTTTTCAACTGCAGCTGGTTTTTCCATAAGTTTTTCTGTTTTGAACAGAATAAAATTTCCAATAATTAGCCAATTCATCAGAAACATTTGACAATAAAGAGATGTGATTAAAGTTGGATGACTGCTATAGTAAAAACATTGTGTGGAAACATTAGAATTTCCAAACCTTTCTCTTTAGATGGATCATGACACCTTCAGTAAAAGCTAAGAGCTGGCCAAAACCCTTCCTACTCAGTTATATTTTGCCAAAACCTATTAGCTTTTAGCACCTTTTTAAAATACACCTGCTTACCTAGACTTTGTGTTAATTTTTTTTTTTAGAAAACAAGATTTATTGGGTTTTTTTCTTTTCTCCTCTCCCACCTTCACCCACATCTTTCTTTTTTCTTTCTTTCTTTCTTTTTTTTTTTTTGGTTATGTGGACTTATATCCATAAATAGCAATAGCACTTACATACTTATATATACTTATATACCACTTCACTGTACTTTATAGTCCTCTCTAAGTGGTTTATAGAGTCAGCTATTGTCCCTAAGAGTCTGGCTCCTCATTTTACTGACCTCAGAAGGATGGAAGGCAGAGTCAATCTTGAGCCATTCAGAACTGAAGTCCTGAAGTGAGCAGTGAGTTAGTCTGCAATACTGCATTCTAACCACTCCACCACCACGACTCTAAATATGTTGCAAATAACCACTCACACTGGCTTTCATGTATGAATTATAAGATCACACTCTAATGGAATCCTGAATCATTTATTTGCTCTTCTAGCAATGGAGGAGGAGGAGTAGAAGGAAGAGGAGGAGAAAAATTGCCCATGTGCTCTCCAGGTAATTTAAATTGGACCTTTATGAAAAAAAAAAGATTCCACTGGAAAATGAAGCAGTCTCCTCATATTTTATGATGTAGAAGTTATTTTTATTTTCATTAGCCCTTTTGTTCAGTATCATCCCCAGTTGTAGAAACAGCAGGAACTTGCCCAGAGAAATAAACACCACTGATTTCAGTGCAATTAAGATTGCACCATTAATCTGAAGATTGAAAAATATTTCACTCAATAGACAATGACATTCTACATGGCATTCTAATGATGTCTTGCTGCTGCATCTCTGAATGGCAACTAGATATACAACTGAAAATGGGTTTATGGGAACAGTATTGTAATGTAAAACCTTGGATTTATCTGTAATAGCTACAAGATTCAAGCTAGAATTTACCTTTCCCTAAAGCAAATATGATTGCTATTTAAATGAATCTTGGTTGGCTTGTAATCTCCAAATCCCACTTTTTCCCACTGCTAGTTCAGCCATTAGACTAATTGCATCAAAAAAAGAACATAACAAAATGCAATATACCAAATAACTCATACAAACAAATTGTGCAAGTTGCTATTTTATAAGAAGCAGAAAAATAACACATTTACACACACATCTTCTAGTTCTGCACATTATTTTTATTGCAGAAAATACACAGTTGAGCACTATTTCTGCAAATTTTGATAGAGTCCCCCAAAGTAGAAGACCTTCTTGGTGAAATTCTTATAATGTATAGAACTCTTTCTGTTATCAGTTGGTCAAGTGATTTAAGTGAATTTCTTATCTTCTTTGCAGCAGCTTGCATGCTCGCTGTTTTTCCCAAAAAGCAACAGGCAGCCTGTGAACCTCAAGATTGTCTGAAGTCTCATTTAAATTACATGTGTTTTAGTCTAGTGTGTTTCCTGGGTATGTCATTTGCTTAAATCTCAGATACTGATATTGGATCAAATTGCTATACCCAGAATTTCTAGATATTATTCAGCTAAATTTCAGTTCCAAAGTGAAGCTGAGATAAAATTCCTTAACTCTGATGTTGTAAAGGATAAACCAATAAATTAATTAATAATTTTCCCATTTTAGACTTAACATTTCTAACTTCTTCATAATCTGCCTTTCCACATTGGATGAAATAATGATGGCCGTCAAGCAATTCTCAAACAAATTGTGATGTAAATTATCCCATTCCCCAAATGACTGCTCAAAGGTGCTAAAATGTTACTTTTTGTGATTACTATATAAATTTCAACCATATTAACTGTTACTTCCAGTTGCTGTCATCACCACCTCCTTCTCCTCTCAATTTTATGTAAAGACCAACAATCTGTCTATTTATCTACAGTATCTATCTGACCCCTGCTATCTATAATCAATTTGTCCTTCCTTCCTTCCTTCCTTCCTTCCTTCCTTCCTTCCTTCCTTCCTTCCTTCCTTCCTTCTTTCTTTCCTTCCTTCCTTCCTTCCTTCCCTCTCCCTCCCTCCCTCCCCCCCTTTCCATTTTGGCAATGCAAATAAAAGTTTGTAACTTTATAAACCCTTATCTTGAAGTAAATCCTATCTAGGTCAACAACGTACAGTAGATAGACATGCATCTGATTCTATGTGTAAAGTTCCAGGGGGGCAAAAAATGAGAAACCAAGTTACTGCTCAATAAACTATCAGCTGAATAAATAGCATCCATTCTCATACAGTTCATATTTTTTCATATTTATTCATAATTAGATTCTTGTTCAGTGAGAGTGACATTAGCTTTATTCTTAGGTTTATTTTTATAGAAGAGGGATATGTATGGCTGGGAGAAAAAACTTCATCTATAGTTATTACAAATTGTGGATCTGAGTAGAAACTTGAAGTCAGATCTCTCCAAATACAACTAGATGGCAATCACTCACTCTACCTCTAATCTATATCGGCTATGCCAGAAACTGAATTAACTTGGTTGAATAATAAAAATTAAACATATTAGCAAATTCTAGATAATTTCAACAGCCAGGACATCTAATGGGATTGAGAAAAAATTAGGACAGCAACAACAACTATGCAATCAAAGCCCCATCGTATTTTTAGCTTATCACATCCATGGCACAAATAAAAAGTGGGAATGGTTTTGTATAGCCATAGACATCATCTTAATTTATTTATTTTTACTCTATACTCCCAGAATGTATAAGATAGTAGTAAATATTAGATAGTATTTTAGAACAAACTTTTCTTTCTTGTATGCATAATTGTTCTTGAAAAAGTACTGTGTTTCAGAATAAGATTGGTGGTGGCTAATTCTGAGGAGTATTGTTTCATAACTGAGATGTGTTCAGTAGAAATAGTAAGGAATAATTTAACTGATTTTGCTAGAACATGTATTGTACAGTGCAAATAACCATTGATTTTTTTTCCTCCTGTTGATCAGAAAAGCAGGGGTTCTGATTTGCCTTAATAATTCCATTCAGCAAAGGTATGCTCCACTCCAAACATTTCATGCCTGGGATATAGTAAAATGAGTTTGGAGCCTTTCTTGGTCTGGCGTCAAATGTGAGAGAGAGGAAGAAAGGGGAAAAAATGGAGAAACATCACGTTCAATGCAGCAAAGGCAATTTCCCAAGATACCATCTTTAAGCGAATAGCATTGCAGAAACTTGTTATTACATGGTCTGATGTATCAATTTGCCTGGTTTCTAAATGCCTGAAGCTGTATAGCTCAACAAAACGCCTACACTGAACTCTGAAAAATTGGGTAGAAGCCTCTCTTTTCTCTCCAGGTAACCCCAAAATCTCAGAAATTGTTGCCTGAGCAGCAATATTATCAAGGAAGTGGTAATGTTTGCTATCAACTGGGTTAGGAAGTTTCCCAGAATTGACTGTGTGTGTGTATGTGTGTGTGTGTGTGTGTGTGTGTGTGTGTAGAGGGGGGGCAAAAAGGAAAACAAGAAAGTGTAGGCATCAGCTCTTCATTTTTATTGATTGATACATTACTAGGGTTGCTTACATACTTGGAATGCCTTATAAATTAGAAAAAGAAACCACATCCTATCAAGAAAAACAATAACTGTTATTATTTACTTTGATCATTCTTACAACTGCCAACTTCAAGGGTGTCTGCAGAAGGCAATCAAAAGATTCAAGATAAATTGTTATGGCAGCCCATGTGATTGAAGCTCTATTACTGTTATTGAATTATTGGCATAAATAAAAAGGAGAAGGTATAAATTCAGGGTTGCAGCCCTCACCTGGACTGTTTTATTTTCTGTGTGTGAGTATCCTCACAAACTGGATAATAATTTGCTGCTGTTAATGTCCCAAAGGACTCGCTTCAGAGGAGAGGGCCCAGCTAACCTTCCTTATATGGCAGTTGTAAGATCTTGAAGAATTGGGAAATAGAAGGAAATAGAAGACTAGTAGAAACTAGCAGGTAAGATAGGTGGGGATGAAGATGGCAGTTCATTACTCCCTGCTTTTTCTTTTCTCATAGTTATAAATAGGTTATAACTGAAAGTTTCTGTGAATAGCTAAAATTAAAGTTACCATATTAATGAGTTCCTGAACTGACTTACTGAGTTTCAACCTACTACTAAATAAAAGCCCTGCCCCACACTTCTTCTTCTTCTTCTTCTTTTTTGTATTCCTGGAACTCAATTGTAGAGCAGGGTTTAAAATTCTCTTTCTCTCATCTAAATCAGGGCCCATAGATAATTTATTATATCAATTACATTCAATGTTCAAATTTATTTATACTTCTTCTAAGTGCTTCTTTATAGTTTGATTAATAATATATACTGTGATTGCCTATGGGGGCATGACTTTTGGGACACCCTTTATACACATAAACGTATGCACATACACACATTCTCACTCACACACACGCAAAGACATATTAATATGAACATGAGATTATACTGAATCATAGATTAGCATTTCATAGAGCAAGTATGTTTCATTTATGATGCTCAGCTAATTATGAAACAACAAATGATGTATTCTGCCATTGGTATATACTCTAGAAATGTTGATTTCCTTGGCAAGAATGTTAAGGTGTGTGAACCAGAATAGTAAAATTATTTCTTTTGGATAAAAACAATCATCTTCAATGTTTCAGGCCTGCAGGACCCAAACTCACATATCTTCTGTAATTACTTACCCAGGTACGTGGCATGCAATATACTTCATAATATAGCTGACACAAAAAAATAGTATTTTCACACATATTAATCAGTTGTACTTGCTGCTACAATCATTTTGCGAGTCCCTTAGTTTCCTTTGTAATAGACACATGACAACATGATCAGTTAACTATACATATGAGTCCTACCCTGGTTCCTGGCTCTTCAAGTATGCACACAAGATTTTTCAGAGAGAATATAACTATTATTTAAGATGTACTCATTTTATTTTTGTCAGCCCATGTTGACAATTATAAGGTATTAGAAATCCCTAGGGATTTGTTACAAGGTAAGAATATTGTACACTGATCTTGATAGTTTAAAGGGGAAAAAAGCATTTTCTCAGTCCTCTGGAAGGTCAGACTTCCAGTTATGAACACCCATAGAAGAATTGTTGCTTCTACAGTGAGAAACTTCTGTAATCTTTGTGGACTGAACCTTAAGAACATAAAACTCATTCTAATTTGATTAGGTTATTTTGTTTTCAAATGACCTACATGCATAAAGATTTGACTGGATCAGTAGGTAGAACCATTAACCAATGTCAATCCCTCATTTTGAATAATGGATCCTAATGCCAATATATATTTTCTCAAAAGCAAATTTGTTTAGCAGAGTATTCTCAAAATCAAGTGGCACTTTCTGATTATCAGTTATTTGAACATTCAATGAATGTTTGTTTTCTAATATAAAATTCACCACCCGGTCATTGATCACAGTCCCTCTGTGGGGGATATGAGTGGTTCTTAAATGATAAATAAATACAAAAATAAAAATATAAGTCCCTCTTTGAGCACAGTGAATTCAAAGGGAAAAGAGTATCCTTTAGCTGTCTCATGTCTATATGGCCTTATAAAGACTATAAATCTTTAAGAAAGGGTCTAACAATCAAGATTTGACTTCAACCAAGAACATAGACCAATTTCATGGTTAAATAATGATTACAAATATTTACAATAACATTGGCTAAAAAGGATTTTACCGAACTTTATTCAGGATGATCAGTGAGGATTTTTACCTAAAAGACAACATGAGGATTGTGTTAAATGTAACAGAACATTTGCAATAACATAATGAGAAGCAAGGAGAATCGATGTTTCATGTTGCAGAGAAAGCTTTTGACAATTTGAACTGGTCTTTTATGTTTAAAGTTTTGGAAGATATGGATTTGAGAAAGAATTTTATTCAAGGAATATCCATATCCCAAAAGGCACATATTATTGTTAGCAGTGATATAAGTAAATTATGTGATATCCAGAAGAAATCAAGACAAATATGCCCTTTGTCTCCTTTGCTTTTTATTTTAGTTCTAGAAATTTTGAATAAAGACAAAAGACAGGAAAAGAAAATCACAGGTTTGAAAATTAAAAAAGAGGTTTGCAAACTGAACGTTTTTCCTCATAACTTACTTCTGATTCTACAAGAATTTCAGAAGGGTAAAGAACATTTAATAAATAAATTAAAGCTGTGATGGCTAACCTTTTCTGGATCTAATTCCCAAAGCATGCACGCGAGTGCCCAAACCCCCAAAATGCAATGCGTGCATGGGCCCTGTGTATTATTATTATTATTTATTGGATTTATATGCCACCCTCTCTCCAAAGGACTCAAGGCGGCTCACATCACATGAAACAATCCCAATAAATACAAGTAAAACATACTAAAACAGACTAAAACCAATTTAAAACAGTAGACCCCATCAGTCCTGGCTAGACCGTTTAAACAGCCAGGTCTTAAGCTCATGGCGGAAGGTACAAAGGTCGGGGGCAGTGAAGACCCGCGGGAAGTTGATTCCAAAAGATGGTCGCGGCCACAGAGAAGGCTCTACCCCTGGGGGTCGCCAGCCGACATTGTCTAGCCAACAGCACCCTGAGTAGGCCCTCTCTGTGGAACGCACCGGGTGATGGGAAGTCGATACTGGTTGCAGGTGGTCCGACAAATATCCTGGACCTAAGCCATGAAGGGCTTTATAGGTTAACACCAGCACTTTGAATCTCACTCGGAGGGCAACCGGCAACCAATGAATGTATGCGCCCCACTCCCCATGCATGAAGCCACAGTCCCCCTGCATGCCCAACACCCTCCCATGCATGCATGTGCACCCCCCCCATGCACCTCGCCAGCCGGCAGAGACCCAAAGACCTGCTGGCTGGCGGGAGACATGTGCGGATATGCAGCGGAGCTGAACTGGGGTCACGACATGTGTGCCATCAGAGAGGACACTGCGTTTCACCTCTGGCACGTGTGCCATAGGTTCGTCAGCACCAAACTAAAGGATTGTGGTGCAATAGAATGCTTTAAAGAAAATAAACAAAAAACAAAGCTATGATACAAGGCCAAATAATGCTGATAAAAAAGATGGGTTTTAAAATTAAGAAGGTCAAATACCTAAAGATAAATACCTAACTGACCAATATGGATTATATGTTGTTTCAGAATAACTATGTCAATGATATTAAAATGATATTTAAAAAGACTTACTGAGGTGAGATAAACTATAATTGTCATTGCTGGGAGAATTTCAGTGAATTAAGATGAGTGTGTCATCTAGGATGTTATTTTTATATCAGTATTGATTACTGATGCACCATTCAAACAGTGGCAAAAAGATATTTCTAAATTTGTATGGCAAAAAAATCTAAGAATTAAATATAAAGTACTGCAAAGTGCCAAATATAGATGCAGATCAGGTCTACTGGATTTAAAATCATACTTTGCCACATTGTTTGGTATGGATGACAGATTGGGTGACCCTGAAGAAAAGGAAGTTATTGTAGTTGGAAAGAAAAGATCTGAGCTTTGGGTGGCAGGACTATTTATGATATGAAACAGTCAAGATTAATATAGACTTTCAAAATCATTTTGCTAGGTGTGCTATAATGAGTGTTTGGAGTAGATATAAAATAAGATTGACTCCTAAAATATCTTTATGGATGTCACCACCAAGAAGCTTTTTTTAGGAGAAAAATGATAACTACACAAACTTGGTTGAGCAATACAGATTTATTGACTTTCTTTGAAGGAGAACATAAATTAAAAACTACAGACGAACCAGAAAGGAACTGACAATGGCTTGATTATGCCCAGTTGACAGAGAGATTTAATCTGGTCAAGAAGAATTTTGTTTTTATGAAAAAAAAAACTGAATTAGATTTATGTGCTGGTGATAAACATGTTATGTTAAGGTGTATAAACTATTACTGAAAATGAATCTGAAAGATTAATATATAGAAAATATAATTAAATGGGCAAAATATCTTTGCCTATAATGTAGTGTTTGGTCAATGGAAAATATGTGGGGTAAAGAATTAAAATTTACACTGAATCGTATAATATGAGAAAAAACTTTTAAAAGATGTATTATCAAAGTTGTATAAGGATATGTTAAATGTATGTTGGAAATATGGGCAACTGAAGGCACCTTTTATCATTATTGGTGGATATGGTGAATATGTAAAAATACTAGGATCAAATATGTATTTTAATTGAGAAAATTCTCAAAATAAATATACAATTGAAGGCAGAAGTTTTTCTTCTAGGTTTGATGTACAAAGTAAAAAATACATAATTTTTGTTCTTATATATGATAACAGCAGCAAGACCTATTTACCTGCAGAGATGGAAAAACACACAAATACAGTGGAAAAATAGATGGACAAGTGAATGGAATTGGTAGAGATGGCAACATTGACTGCTCTGGTTAAAGAAAAGACTGATGATATTACCTATTTTAAATAATGAACATCTGCAAGAAAACAACCAACCTCAGGGAGCACCAAGCGCTTCATTTCAACCCTAAGCTACAAATATATTATATCAGAAAAGACTTTGTCTAACTTTACTTCTACATAGAAACCACTTTTGGATTTTTTGCTTGAAACAAAGAAATGAAATTGTAACCTTGGGATTTGTGACTGGAACTGTAGAAGTGCTCTGTGCTACAGTTTACTCTAATTGAAAGGATTATTATATTTCATGTTGTTATCGGTACTGAAGAAAGTCAAAAGTTAGTTTTTTTCTAAATCTTTATTTCCCTTCTTGTCTGTACCTTCTAATTTTGATTTTTCCTGCTTCCCCTTTCCCACTTTTCCTTTTAAACTCTTTTTCCTTGTTTATATTTTAGACTTTTCTGAAATTCAGTAAAGTTTTAAAGAATAGTAAAATATAGAAGTAGTTATATTGGAATATCTCTTATTATCTTTTTTGTTAAAACACCTTTTTAAAAAGCTGACATTTTATTATGGCAACATAATTGTTTTAAATATTTTCAATATGAGACATCAAATCAGTAGCTGTCAGAAGTTACAGATTGTTTCGTTATTTTATTTTGCACTTAAATGTCCTCTGTTTACAAAGGCATCTCAAAATACTGGAAGTGTGTTTTTGACTACATATCAATGATTGAAATTGGAACCTGCAAAAACCTTGTAGCTTTTAGGTTTAAACTTCATACACATTAAGAATAATCAGGGGTTATTGCTTATACTGTACTTCACATTTTATTTTACTTTATTTTCATTTTTGAAATTGAAGAAATAAAACAAATACATGAACCAAGACTTTCAAAACTCTAAAAGGCTTCTGAATTAAGCCTCCTTGCTTAGAAATTTACAGATGTTGGCTCACATTGTCTTAAATGAGAGTTGTATTTAGATGGAAACTAGGAAGTTTGATTTATACTAACTTCCACTTTACTAAGTATTTTCACTGTAAGGAGAATCTCTAACTCAGGGGTGTGAAACTCACAGCCCACGGGCTGGATGTGTCACACACTGGCCATGCCCACTCCTGGTTTGCTAAGGGGAAAAAAATTGTGATACATCACATGATGACAACATGACACCGCGAGTTTGACACTCCTGCTCTAACTCATATTATCAGAAATAAGACATTGGACATGTGATATCAATATTGGTCAGCATTTAATCTGTAATCTGTACAAAGATTATTTGTACCCTCTTTAAGTGGGCAGAACCTTGTATTCTCTCCTCAGTTGTGTTCAAATAAACTTGGATCTAGCAGATTGTATCCCCCCCCCTCATTTGAGTCATGGGCAATTTTCCCATCCAAGATTTAAAGAGAAAGCTGGAGCCGATCTGGTCATTGTTATTAATTTGATCACATTGCTTACTGTAAGAGCAGACAAAATATTAGGAGTTGTTGGCTCCTCTTTTTGAATGGTAGCGGTAACAGATTTCACTTTGATGCTTTCTTTTGGCAGAAATAATGTGTTCTGCCAAAGTTGTGAGATATTGTGTTGAAGCTAATTCCTCTCAAATGGTAATATTGTCTTTAAAGGAATGTCCAGGGACGAGGAAATATCAAAATAAGACACAATGTAACCCACAACTGTGTAATTGAGGCTCTGTCCATTTTTATAGATATCATGCAAGCAACACACACTCACACACACACACACAAAGGTGTGAGAAGATTGAAGAGTGTTGCCTTCTTTGACACCATTTCCCACCAGAAATGAGATCTTTGCGTGTGCTATGGATATGCTTAAATCACTTTGTTACACGGTAAGTGAAGCACTGTATCTGTGGATTAGGAATGGGGGAGTCACTTTACAATTTGCTTCAAGCTTTATTAAAGTGAAGCACCTTTGCAAAATGTCTGCCCTGTTCTATTGTTCATTGTTATAGATTATATGCAGCACGCCCTATTTTGAGTAAGAAGATTGGTATTATTGGTAGGCAGAAAAGACTATCCATCATTATAATGATTCAATAGCCCATAGTAGTTTAAAATTCTACTACTTCACCCACAGTGAATAGCTTTCTTGCCTAGGACTCTTTCACTTTCTTTAACTGTTCAAACTGGCCATTTGTCTTCAAAATGTCCTGTCAGGATTGTTATGCTGTTTCATATGCAAAATTGCAGGAGAATCACCGTATGTATGAAAAAACTGCAGAAGATTCACTTTAAAACTGTGATACAAAATGGCAAAAAACAGTGAATGAAAACTAGACATTGCATGTCCCCAAAAGAAAATAATCTGCACAGAACATTGTATTTATACAAATATTTACCAGCTTCAATATGAGTATCTTCCTTATATCAAAACTAAAATGGTATTTAAAAACTGAAGCTTCGTTTTTCTGCATCAGTGTTTTTCATGTGAGCTGGAGAATTTTGGTAGTTGAAGTCCATATGTCTTAAAAGTTGCTGAGGTTGAGAAACACTGTATTACACTGTTTATTATACACAGATGCTTGGGAAATTGCTGGAAATATCCCCAGGAGAATAGTGAAAATAGTCAATCACTAGTGACCCAAGCCCTATTCTTTTTTGATTCCCTTTTGATTTAAGTCAGCTGTCTGTGACTTCATGCAGATTATGGCAATTCCTTTGCCAACAGTACAGAAGTGATTTGCTGATATCGTTTTGTTCCTGATTGAATCCACTGCTGTCCTAGCATGAGGGACGGACGGACGGAGGGATGGACGGACGGAGATGTAGAAAGTTAGCAGAATAAAATATTCTAGAAGAATAAAATATTTTGGGAAATATTTAAAAAAGGCAGAATATTATATTTCGCTAAATGAGAAATGCAGAAACATGTTTTTTTAAGAGACAGAAAGCAGACTCAGTCTTCGTTTCCCCCAGCAGTTATTTTGTGCCTATTAAGAAAGACTGGGCCATCCTATCTACAAAACAAAAGACCTTCAGCTTCAGGGTGAAGGGATTAAGACATGACCGTTCAGGACATAATACGATTAACCTACTAAAACACAGAGCTCACTACATTGCACAATCTCCTAAGGACATTGCATTACCCAAAACAACTTCAAATAAACGTGGGAGTTTAGATCAGGGTGAAATTCAGCTGGTTCCATCTGGCTTGGGCAAACTGGTAGCGGTGGCTGTGGAAAGCTCCGGCCACCTGCATGGGCATCATGATGTCACTTTTTGCAATGATTTTAAGCCTCTGCACCTGCACAGGCTTTGCGCATGTGCGGATGATGGCACATGCGAGCAACGCAAATGCGTTTTCTGTGCGCAAACATTTGCAAACCGGTAGGAAAGGTAAGTGAATTTAACCCTTGGTTTAGACAACCTATCAAGCATGGCCTTATGGGAGTCTGACAACAGCCAATAGAATACATGTTCTTGCAGAGGAACAGAAAGCTCTCTTGTACAGGACCAGGAAGATCAAGTGCAAAGCCCAAGAGAAGGTATAACCCCCCCACCCTCAACTTCATGTGGTCCGCTGCACCAGCACCACAACACACATGGTCCTGTTCATCAATAAATGGACTCTCTTTCAATCAGCCTCCAGCCTCCATTTTGTCTCCAGTGCCTTTCTCCATCTTGGAACTGAACCAGATGGATATTTATTCTCACAGAGAAAAGGAAGGAAGGGAGGGAGGGAGGGAGGGAGGGAGGGAGGAAAGAAGAAGGAAGGAAGGAAGGAAGGAAGGAAGGAAGGAGGGAGGGAGGGAGGAAGGAAGGAAGGAAGGAAGGAAGGAAGGAAGGAAGGAAGGAAGGAAGGGTATGATGTTCCCTGCCAGCTTCCAACAAAGAAACTCAATGGGATAGTTAGCAGAATTCAGAAGTTACTCTTGCTTTCACTACTTTTTTGCTCACCTATGTTGATTCCGTTTCTTTTTTTAGCTAAGAAAATATCTCTGAAACAATGCCCCAACAGGACATAGGTCATATACAATAAATTCAGAAAAAGTTCAAATTAACTACCTATATAGACAAAATGTTTCCATTGTTTTAGAGCCTTCTTTTTTGAAGTACCGTAGCTGGGTGGTACATTCAGTATTCTGACCAAATGCCAAAGAGAAATGG
>WNWU01013639.1:13857559-13970059 GCA_012654045.1 Ptyas mucosa
CTGACCAAATGCCAAAGAGAAATGGTATATATTCAGCTCCATTAACTTCTATAGAGAGGAAGTTTGGTGATTATAAGAAAAACTGGGTGCCAGGACAGCAAGGCTTGAACCAAAGGTAGGTATTCTCTTTCTGCATTTTATCATTTAAATTATTTTTATCTTGTTTTTCTACTTAAGTTCCTCAAAACAATGAGACAGTGATTCCTTTCGGATCTGGCAGACAGGCAAGGACAGGAAACAAAGAAAGGTGGGGGAAAGTCTGTTCAGAAAAAAAGCCTTCTTCAGTCAGGGTTTTATATAACTTGATGAAGCTGAATTTATCTTAGGGGTCAGATATTTATATGCAAACAGACTAGTAAATACAAAATAGGGTCTTTATTCTACCAAGCTTATTATTGAGACTTGCAGTGATTCCATCCCTTATCATTGAGAGGTATTAGAGGCCTTCATTTTCAATAAAATGGATTGTTCAACAGGACTATTTTTGTATATCTCATCTCAGCTGGTGTAGAATAGTTACAATAACTTTATATATTATCATTGTTTAGTATATACAAAAATTGAGATTGAAATGGCTGATTGAAACCCACTTATATTGTACAATATCCTTTATTTCAGTAAAGGAGAATATTTATAGATCAGGGTTGAAATGCAGGGTGCTTGGTTGTTTTCTGATGCTGTTGCCTAAATTAAGTAATGAAATGTCTATGAGAAAACAACCAAGTTCAGAGAGCACTAATGACCCCCCCCATCTTTTATTTCACACACACATAGACACATGCACGCTCAGTCACACACACATTCACACAGACACAAGAAGAGGCTGAATTGGAAGAAGATGAGCATAGTTTAAAATGGAAGAAGAAACATCAACCGTGTTATGCTGATGACACTCTTCTGATAGCTGAAAATGTAAATGATCGCCAAACTAAAGTAATAAAAGCCAAGGAGCAGTGTGGAAAAAAATGGGAACAATAAATATAAAGAACACAAAGTAATGACATCAGGTACAGTTAGCACCTTAGACATAGTACATACGATATTGAAATGATAGGCAGCTTTTTCTTTTTGGGTCAACTATTCATTTTCATATTAGATTTTGATCCTGCCTTTATTACTTTATAAGTAACTCAAGGCAATGGACATACATAATACTTCTTCCTTTACCTATTTTCCCACAACAACAACTCTGTGAAAACCATCAGGCAGAATTCACAGGCTCCTTGATTTTAGGACAGCACCTTAACCATAATACTAAACTGGCTCTATCAAACTATTTATCTCAAAACTATCAAGAGCAAAGAAACCAATGATCAAGAAACTTGCACTTGACATGATAGCAGTGAAGTCTGTGAAAAAGACATTCAAATGCTGCAACGTATCTATACTTAACAATGATCAGAATTATCCAGGCAATGATTTTTCCTGGAATGCTTAATAAAAGGAAAAGATAGACTGGTTAAAATAAAAGGATAGATAGAATCCTTAGATGGGATAGAATCACTTTTGGATATTGATAGGATATTGATACTTTTGAACTTTAGTGTTGGAAAAATTTCTGAGATTGCCATTGTTAACCAAGAAAACAAATATAAATACAAATGCATGAATACATTAAGAGATTTTATTCTAGATACAAATGTCTAAAATGAAATTATCATATATAATGTTAATACAGTATAAAAACCTAATTCTTTTAAGATGACTTTAATGCTCTTAACACAAAATGTTGGTATTAAAAACACCAATACAAAATTTCTAATCACTCCAAATAGATATGAATCACATTCCTTTGCCCTTCTGACTTTTTTTCCATGCTGAGAGCTGTTGCATTACAGTTGTTGTAATTGCCAAGCCAGACCTTTTCAAAAAAAAATTTTTCTTTTTTTTTTGTTGGACAAAACTATCATTGTGGCAGCTGATGTGATTGTGAATATTATGTTGAAGTCCATTGATAAGTTACTGTGGGATGTTATTGTGAAGACCTTGCTTGCTTTGGCTCAAAGTGACAGCAGTATTACCTGCTATCATGGGGAGGCTGCATGAAAATGAACATTCTCAATTATGGTGAAGCACATATTCAAGTTTCAAATAAAAGAACAAATTATACTCGACAGGCACTGACCTTGACATATTCAGTCTCACTGTGCAAATCCATAGCCAGCTGGTTGCATTCACAGAACTCAACTAGAACTTTGCAAAGCAACTGTTAACAAAATTCTTTCCAGAATTTAGTAGATGTAACTAGAAGGGCCTAGCCAAACTTTTTAAAGAATTACTTTAACGTGAACATTATTTATTTTGAAGATTAAAATTGATGTTTTATAAAAACTGGTAAAATGCCAAATCTATGAAGCCAATGATGGAGAATCAGTAAAGAAAGATGCCAGTAAAGAAAGATGCCCTGCCCAGTTACTGCAAAAATAATTCCTGGTTGGTTATCAGAATTCAATGGTTAAAGAAAAAAGAAAGAAGTTGTGTCAAGTTATGGATCTTTAATTTCCTCTGGCATCAGATAGGCAGAGGCCCAAGAACTAGCATAAGCAGAATATATATTTGATTCTTAGGCCTTCTCTACCTTTTTTGATCTATAGTGTCATTGAGGCAAGATAGTACTCCATCTAGCTTGTCATAGGAAAATGCAAAACAGAGCAGCCAGTTACCTTTACTCTTATTCTCTCTCACTGCATGCGTATGTGCGTGTATGTGTGTGTGTGATATGAAAAGGCAAAGCAATTAGGGAGGAACATAGAGGCAATGGGACTATGGGAGATATTAATATCTCCCATTAATAGAATCAAGACCATGTGAAGTGTTAATACTACTTTATAATCCCTGGGTAAGGCCATACTTGGAATATTGCATTCAGTTTTGGTCACCACGATGTAAAAAAGATGTTGAGATTCTAGAAAGAGTGCAGAGAAGAGCAACAAAGATGATTAGGGAACTGGAGGCTAAAACATATGAAGAAAGTTTGCAGGAATAGGTTACGTCTAGTTTAATGAAAAGAAGGACTAGGGGAGACATGATAGCAGTGTTCCAATATCTCAGGGGTTGCCACAAAGAAGAGGGAGTCAAACTATTCTCCAAAGCACCTGAGGGAAGAACAAGAAGCAATGGATGGAAACTAATCAAGGAGAGAAGCAACTCAGAATTAAGGACAAATTTCCTGACAGTTAGAACAATTAATAAGTGGAACAATTTGCCTGCAGAAGTTGTGAATGCTCCAACATTGGAAATTTTTAAGAAGATGTTGGATAACCATTTGTCTGAAGTGGTGTAGGGTTTCCTGCCAGGGCAGGGGGTTGGACTAGAAGACCTCCAAGGTCCCTTCCAACTCTGTTATTCTAATTCTAATTCTAATACATTATAGCTTGTTTACTTCTTAAGGTATCAGGGCCTGGAATAAGATGGGGGTTCCTACCAGTGATTGTCTGCCTGTATCTCAAAAGGAAACACTACAAGTCTACTCGCACACTGTTTTCTTTATAGGCACATCTGTCCCGAAGGTCATTTAGTTTACAAGAACAATCACAAACTTCATGCAAGGGATGTATAACAGAGGGATTTAGTAGTCTTCAAATGAAACCAAAATGAGAGAGAGAAAGAAATGGAAAGAACAAAAATATTGAAATCTTTCTACTACTTTTTTTTTGTCTTTCTGATGTTAGTCCCAAAGACTTGGGAATCTTCAGAATCCAGATGCCAGAGCTTCCATCTGCCATACAGAAGATTTGCCAACAAAGATACTAACTATGTACAAATCATCAGGATTTAAGTATAAACTAATTTCCAAATTCTTTAATCCAGATAACAGCTATCTTTTCATACTATGGCCTTCCATTATATCTTTGTTCATTTTTTTTGATGTAGCATATCTCCAGAGTATTATAGGAAATTAATGGGATTCCACATATTCAGGAGACGTAGGACTATTGTAATTTTCTATGTTGCCAACAATTATGGTGGCCATATATTTTGGTCCATGACATTGATATAAATATAAAAAAATATTTTGATAGTAAGTGACAGTGCTACTTACATAATAAATTGAAAGCAAACAGTTAATTTTCAGTGTAATATGAATGTATATGTGAGGTTTAGTCAGAGCATAAAGCATTTAAAGGAAGCTTTATCCGATATTTTATTTTCATGGTTATCTTCCATTAGTCCTAAACATTGTGATTAATGAGTTGAAAATTTGTTTACAGTTTACGTACTGACTTTTTTTTAAAAAAGTAAATTGTTAAGTTTTAACTTCATGACATTTTACTGAAATTGTAACAGGAAGGATGCTTTAGAAGATCAGCATGGAGAGGATTTTATCAAGAAAAGCAACCTAGAAATATTTTCAATAAATAATAAAGCTGTAAAATTCATTTTCACACCTATCGATTTTGTGTCTTTTTTCCCCCCTATAGATAATAGTTACAATTCAAAAGATGATTAAAAGAAAGCAAGCAAAAGGAGGGGGACAAAGCATCATATTATGGGAACAAGAGTGTTTGAACCAGAGACTAGGAAAAGATCCAAATGAAGCCAGTACTGATCTTGTGCTTTCAATTTATGGTTGCCATGGGTGACTCAGAAATGAAACCAATCAGGGCACTGTAATTTAAAACTAAAACAGCTGGCAAAATCTTTCTTCTCGGAACATGTTGTTTCCAAAGTAAATGAAAAGATCGGAAGACTTTTCATTTACTTCTGAGACAACATGGACTGCTTGAGCTAAAGAACGTATTAATGTTTCCACCATAGCTTTCTATTACGTGTCAGGAATTCTATTCCAAAATATCACAGGCAAGGTGATGAAAAAAGACAGGTGATAGAATGAAATGGTTGGCCCTAACACAAAATAATCAGTCCATCTTTATATTTCCACTTTACATTATAACAAGAATCCTGATTGCATTCTTCAGGTGGTGGTGCTTTACCTGAAAATGCAGCAGTCAGAAAGCATTCAGAGTCTTCATACTAACAAAGAAGGCTGTTTGTGGATGATGTGCATCAGTTGATCACTAGCATTAGTTTCATGTTATATGTACTATTTCAAGAAAAGATATGTCATCACGTTTCCAGAAATTTATATATTTTTTAATTTGTGTTTTTTTCTACATTTATGCATGAATATAATCTTATGAATCTTGAACTGGGGTCTCCAAAAACTAATGGCCAATGCCAGCTTCATGGTCCAACAATGTTCAGAAAGAGAAAACAAATTCTATGAATTCTATTGGTGTAAATTTGGATAAATTATTCCTGCCAGCAAATCAAATCTTATTAAATTTGCCATTGTCCAAAAACAAACAAGAAAAAATGGTCTAATAGATATTTTTATTGAAAGTTGGATGCAATATGTTTGCAGGTATATAGGCTTATTTTCTACCATACAATCAATGACACAATTTGAACATATTTTTTAGCCAAGTACAAATCTCTAATCTGGATTCTGAGGAAAGCATATGGATAAGGCCTTGTAGAAGAAGATGTTAATTTCATCCAATTTGAAATCACCTAATCTTCCAGGTTTAATCTTGTTAATTGATTTTTCAAGTCATTCGGGGCATAGCATGTCCTATATAGTCCTTGAAGACTAGATAACTCATTAGTTGAAATAATTTGCCCTGAAAGAGAAGATTCTGCCTATGTTTCTGTTTTCCTATGCTAGACATCTTCTTTTGTAACCCCTATTTGTCTTTGACTATGCACCTGCTTCTCATTGCATCATGCCGCTAGTGCTGCTTTGGAGCTCAACCTTCAGACTTAATAGGACTTCCTGTGTCCTGACTGACACATCCATCTGGCCTTTTTCTCTTTTGCCTGCATGATCCCATTTTTAACTGGCAGCCTATCTGTGATAATATCCATTGACTGCTTTGATCCTCATCTCTTTGCATCCAAACTGATCTCTAACTGCAGCTCTAATGGCAGTTTTGCTCTTTGAATATGCTTTTGCTCAAATTTTAGTGATGCCTCCTCTCTTCTGGCATTGCTCCATTTCACATTATTTGGAAAAACCTGGAACACTCTTCAGAGCTGCAGAGACTTGCATGAGGAAGAGGAATAAGAATGCCTGAATATCGTATTGCTCACATTTCTCAGAAACTAAGCCAGTATCCAGATTTTTTTGCACTCAATTTTCTTTGTATTTGTTGATGCCAGATATAGTGCTGCTCTCTGGGACTGAAAACATGCAAACTGAAATGGAAAACATTAAGAGGATTTGGAAAAAAAATAAAGAGGCATTTCCCAGAGAGAATCTCTTGGCTGTTTTCTGAAATGCTGATTTTCTTTGGGTTGTCATTACAATAAGACAACCCAATGCAATGAAATAACGATGAATAAAGTCCACAGAGGCACTTAATGTTTTCTGCAATGTTTTCAGCTGGAGGTAACCACATCATACTGGTGTGTATTTTCACTGCAGGGTACAGGCTCCCCTCAAATGCATCTTCATTAGGATAGTGATTTTGCTTAGATTGCCACAAGAAAAGCTTGATATAGTATGGAATGTTAAAAAGGAAAAGGGCCAAATCCCAAAGGATAACCCTCCAAAATTAAATTGAGTGACTTTTGAGCAGGTGAAAGGACCAGAAGCTAGCCAAAAGCTGGAAGCATGACAAAGACAGGGAACAATTCCATCAGTAATTATTTACCACACTTCTGTGTGAATATAATCTTATGAATCTTAAATTGGAGTTTCTAAAGTTAATGGGAAACCCCAATTAGCATAGGATAATCAGTTCAAAACAAAAACCAACAAAACCCCACAGCAGAAACTACTTTTCCTTTATAGCTCCAGCTTCCAAAGTACATGACCAATGTTTCTTCCCAGCTTTAATAAGAAATATGGTGATAGATGGCCTTCTCTGCTAGATAAGATGAAGGTTGCTGCAATAGAAGACATACTGACATTTTATGCGAGAAATCAGAACATGAACAGAATGAGAAGGACATTCCTTCAGTTTTTTAGGATCATTGTTTGAGTTACCTGTAAGAAGAAAAACAGGTGTGCTTGTTCTTTTCTTCACCCTTATTGATACCTTTTAAAACAAATTCCAAAAGAAATAGCTAAAACTATTTTCCCCTGCTTTTAAGCAAAGTGCTAAGTAATTTTGTGCCTAAAATGAAAAGCTAAAGGCTATTGAAAACATTATTCAGAAGCATGGTGGCTCTTAAGTGCTATGGTTACATCCAGTTCTACAATATACTCCCTGTAATTTTTCTTTAATAAGGACTAAGTGTTGTTTTCACATTGTCATGGAGAAGACATCATAGGCAATAACATAGCTGTTTCTTTTAAAACTCGGCCTATTTGATCCTGCTTCTCCAAAGTGCATTTAGCTCAAAGGGGAGTCACTCCCTAGAAAAGGGTACTCAACTATTACTCCAGTTGAGATGCAAAAGTGTTCAAAAAGCTGTTAAGATAAAAGAAAAGAAAAAGTCTGATTTTTTGTTACATGTCTGGAAATACTTTTTCCAGCTTTGATTTATCATTATTTGGTTGCATATTTTGTCATGAGTATGTGATTCACATATAACAACCTGTACAGGACTTACTGAACTTTGTGGTACTTTATTCAACTGTATTCAATAGTAATAATCCTAGCATTGTGACTTATTCCTCCCCACCAAAAATACAAACATACATACCCTGTTTCCCCCAAAATAAGACATCCCCTGATAATAAGCCCAATCAGGCTTTTGAGCACATGGCAATAAGGCCAAGCATTTATTTCAGGGTTCAAAAAAATATAAGACAGGGTCTTATTTTCAGGGGAACACAGTAGGAAAATTGTTTTCCAAGCTATTACATAGGCATTGTATGTACTGACAATTTTTGGAAATAATAGTTTAGTTTCCATTCACTTAACATTATGAACAAATACTATATACAGTATTCAGTAGGTTGACATAATATAATTACATGCTATAAATATCTTTCTAAGGATTAAATTTTTTATTTTCATATCTTTAACAAACTCTTCTATATTTTTCATTCTGACATGCTAAATGAATTTGATTGGAAGCCACCCTGAGTTGGTTAGAACATGAGTGGTACATAAATGTTTTAAATAAATACATAAAATAGATAAATAAATCCATGGACACATACACTATTGATTATGTAGTTGCTTTGATTTATTCAATTTATATGACTATCATAAGTGATCTGGATGTTTAACTGAGGTTAAAACTCATATACAGTACAATAAGCAGTAATATAATATATATAATGTCAACCAAGAGCAATATAAATCATCAACAGATGATGATTTTCATGAACTTAGATTATTCTTCAAATCAAATCTTTACTGGAGTCATAGACCATAGTCTATGGGTAGGATACAGCAATTAGTAATTTTTAAAAAGCCACATAAATACATACAAACACCAACCTAAGAAGGAGAGGAAACAGAGGATTAAGCATAAAAGATATATCCAAGTCTAAAATAAAATAAAATAAAATAAAATAAAATAAAATAAAATAAAATAAAATAAAATAAAATAAAATAAAATAAAATAAAATAAAACAAGAATCAACATCTAAAGAGGATAGGAACATTAGATAGGGAACATAAAATTTAGTATATAGCGAGCTAAATCCATCACAATACAAAGCACTCTTAAATAACAAACTAAATGTTAATTAAGTCTAGTTTATGACACAGGTCATCAACTGATGGATTTAAGCACTGCTGCATAATACCTGGCAACCTTATATGATATAGCAGGATTAGTATCTTCAAGCAGCATGGAGATGTAGAATTATCTTGTGTGGCTGGGGAATTATACAGTAATGGTGACATGAAGCTAGTGTGAATCTCTCTGTAATACAGGTACAGGAGGGGTATTAGATTGTTAGAAATGTTTAGCTATAGGAAAATATTAATTGTAATTTTATTTATGCATTTATTTACAGAGCCTATATGATTGTTTATCTCATATAATGATTTTGTGTAACTCACAACCATTAAAACAAACAGAGATAAAAACAAAACCACACTTCCTCCTCAACGAAACCAAATAACCTCCTCAAATAACCTCCTCAACACCCATCCTAACTCAATGCTTGGGACAAAAAGCCAAGTTTTCATGGCCTTCTAGATCTAAGCTTCAGCACTATTCAAGGACCTGGAGCAGCTACTGAAAAGGCGACCTTCAAGATTTCAGTTGGTTGCCACAGAAAGGGGACTGGAGTGCATCCACCTTATCTAAACTAGAAGGACAAGCATCAATCAAACCAACAAGGCATCTTTGTGGTCCATAGACAAAAAGCTCATTCTGGTATATGATGTAGAATTATGATCTGATTGTCCATAGTCCCCATTCTGTAGGGAAGGCCATTGGTGTTTGTTAAAGAGTTACTATGTGTTTCTTTTTGGCTGTGAAGAACATAGAAGTTATGAAATGGAGAAGTTAGATGGATGGATGAAAGACTTAAAGAGTGTATAGTCCTTTGGATACTATGGTGGGAAAGCCTCCTGCTGATGCAATATTTTTAAGAAGAAACAGTGTTTGATTGGACTGTTTGAGGGCCAAACTTAAAATAAATTAACTCTATGACTGACTACATTCCTGTCTATTTTCCCTTTTTGATTTTAATCACAGTCCAATCACCACTGTTCTTATCTCTTTCCCTCTCTACCCTTTCCTTTAACTCATCTATTAAATTGTTTTAATAATTAGGAAAAAAACCTTTTCTTTTTTGTTCAAAGATCAAGAGAAAAAATGATGTAAAAGCCACTCTATGGACACAAAAATGGTGTAGGATTTTTGTATGCTGTAGGATCATATTTAATTGTAACTGTTAGAAGCATTTTCTTCTTATAGAAGAGAATGTTGTCTGATAAAGGAGCAGGAAGTATAAGGAGTAGGAAGACCCAAGTTATAGCCACTCTCAAGGAAAGAAATTCTGGGTCAAGGAGCTTCAAGAAAAGGAACTTTGGGCCAGTTATTCTCTCTCACCCACTTTGGTGGTTGTTCTGTGAAAAATAGAAACAACCTCCATGCCACTAGAGACATTGTACAAAAGGCAGGTATAAATTTAATAAGTAGTAGCAATAAAAACAGCACTGTTACAACTACTCTAATTTCCAACATTCTCAGATTTCTAATATTAGTACTTTTTAGTTATTTCCACCATTGGATAATGAAATATTAAACCATATGGATTTAATAATTTGGGGGCTATTATTCTGACTATCCAATTTAATATTAAAGTTAAATTCTTAAGTGACAATCGTATCTCTCTTCTATAATCATAATCCAACAATCCACTGACACCCTGAGATTTTAATTTTTGTGCAAGCTTATGTAGCAGAAGTTTCCAGCTGATATACTCTGCTCAGTCTATGTGTCAGTACTTTTATAGGACTGTTTAGTATGCCATTTTTAATTATCTGAAGACCTCTTTCATACATAAAGACAGAGGCTGATTTAGTCATCTCCTTTAGAAGAGTAAAGAAAAACACACCTATTTTTGTTCTATATTGCTATCCATCTGACCTATTCCTTGAGGCACTTGAGAGAAGGCCAACTGTTTAAGAAACCAGGCCCACTAAATGCACACTCTTGTGTCAGATATTAACTGTGAATTAAAACCACAGGTAAAAATAGTGATACCGGCATATTCCTGTCACTGATCTTGACAGGAAATTTATTTTGCTGTAGTCAAGAAGTAATTAACCTCCACTGTGCAAGAATTCTATTACTAGCAGCTATTCTGCCATGCAAAGTGCACTACATGGAAATGTTACAGACCATCAAGCAGAAAAGGCAGATTTGTCTGCATTTTAAATGAAAGTTCCTCCCTGGCTTGCTCCCCTCCCCTTTTTACCCAGTCTTCATTCAAGCTAGAAATTGAAGCACATGGGATGAAGATAAAATGGAGAAAAGCAGAAAAGGGGATTTCATATGGTTTGGGGAAAGACTTAGTTTTGGGAATGCTTGCTTGCCATGAAATGCCTGCCTGCCTGGCTGCCTGCCTTTTTATAAACCATTCACTCTTTTGTCAAAGAAGTCTCTGTGATGATCTGGAATGACATTCAACCATGAATAGTTTCATTGCAGGCATATCAGAAAAGGTCAGCCTTGCAGCTGATGGATTATCATCTGTGATGCGTTGCTCCATTTCAGGGAGTGGAAAATATACATGGGCTCACCCGGTTGTGAATCCATATATACAAACACAATAGGGAGAAAATGCCAACATTTCCAACTTTCCCCTACCGTAGACTTGTTATGGGTGGAAGAAATATTTCAAAAACTGATATAGCAAGAGAAAGATTGATAAATTAATTCAGTTTATTTGCATTTGGATTTAAAATAGTTGAATTATTACCAAAATGATTTACACCGAATGCAAAGGTCACTTCCAGTCTGCATCACATCACTCATAAAATGTTATTTTCCAGAATGTACATTCCCAACTTGTGAAAAGCAAGCCACCATGAGAGAAACTAGGTATTTTTCCTTATTCAGAAGACCTCTGTAATCTTTCTGGGTTAATATTATTATATAGTTGCATCATGAATCATCAGCAACAATTTGATCTTTTTTTTCCATACATTGCTTTGCTTGATATTGTGTTATAATTGGGGATTTCAGTTCTGATTGGCCTTTGTGAAATGCTATGGGACTTTTCTCTCTAAATATTGTGTCAGCATCATTTGACAACAATTTTATGTATTTTATTTGATAGATTTATGTCTCACTCTTTCTTCACCACATTAAAGTAGAAAATATAGTTTCCCCCTCCTTTAATTATATCACAAAACAACTGGGCTAAGAGATGATGAATGGTTTAAATTCTCCATGGAAGATTCCACAGTTGAACATGAAATTCCCATTTCTAAAACATTTTTTAAAAACATTTCTTATATACTCTTTAGGACAAAATCTTCCTTGGGTGACTTGGTCTAGCCCATATCTATGTTGAAATGCTAAAAGGATAAGGATCCTACTACAAGTTATGTGGAATGTAAAATATGAGAATTACAGACTAATGCATGCTTAATTTTCAGCCAGCATTGGTGAGCTGCCACTCTGCATTACCAGCACGATATCTCACTCCTGCCTATAATAGCATGTTTTGGATCTGAAATGATTTTAGCTTAATGAAGGACTATGGGCAAAAAAGTCTGAATTTTAAAGCAACAGTGCACACTAGGAACACACATTACTGTTATTAATGGGAAATGTTTGAGACCTTTTAGTAAGAGTTCTTTCTAAATTATACTTAATTCAAGAGAGATTTTCATTCCTTTCTGTTCAAGAAAATTTTCTGAACCCAAATAATTGAAGTTTACAATGCACCATCAATATACTACTCAAACATTAATTTTATTCTCTCATTTTTCTTTATAAACCTTTTGTGCTCAAAAGGGGGAGGGGGAAGGAAAAAGAAAAGAAAATTCTGTGTATGCTAAAAATGAGTAATGGACTATAATTGACTGTACTAATAGTTCTTGTGCTCCAGTCCACCTCCAAGCCAAATATCATGTTTACTTCAGGGATGTGTAAACAAAATAAGAAAAACAATAAGTTACATAAGTTTCCACACTCCATGAAACTGAGAATTCTTAAATAGTAGAGATTCTTAAATAGTAGAGAGAAGTTTTCTTCCAAAGGAATATTTCATATACAGAGATGTCCACAGGATTTGGTGGCCAAGAAAATCAAGATGGCTGCCAGAATGAAGTGACTGAAGCTCTACCTATTTTTATGTGCATTGTTTATATGATGCATATACAAACAGCTTTGAAGCTACAGTTATGGCATGTCATCTTGAATTTCTTTTAACCATACCGTGCAGATATTTCTAACGTAACATTGTGTGGGCAAAATCATTTTTAAAATAAATTCAATTCAAACTAATAAATATCTGAAAACTAGTGAAAATAATGAAATCTGGTAATAAATATAAAATATTTTAATAGATTTTAACTGCAGCTCAGTTCAATGTTTTAATAGATTTTAACTGCAGCTCAGTTCAATGTAGCATTTGTTTACAGAATTTTAAAGATTTGAAATATTAAACAAAATATTAATGTTACTAGAAAAACTAATGCTAACTGAACATTGTCTTAGGAAGTAAAATCAGTAAAAGTGCTTAATTTTAATGCTTTTAGCTGAGGAAAAATCAACCTCAATTTGCTTACTTTATCATTGACAGTACATACATTTTATTTAGTTCATTAATAAATGGATGCTAATTATTAATATTACTTCCTTTTCCTATAAATTATTCTGCTAATTTTAGTTATGTAAAACCAGGTAGATAAATCCATCTTATTCTGCTTCATGGCATTGAAGATGGCATTGAATATATGAATAACTTGTGTATTTTTTCCCATAAAATCTGCATGACATTTTATTGAAAGAATATTTATGAAATAATATAAGGAATACTTTTTGATACATTCACTCTTTCCAATTACAGCTTTTGGAATATGCAAATCAAACAAAATTTAAGTCAAATTGAAGACATTTGAGTCTAGATATAAAGTGGCAAGATATGTTTAAAATTCAGAAAAATTCTCATCATAACAGGATTCAGTTCTAACCAATGTGGAAGTCAACAAATGATAAGCCATGAGCAAAAATGAAGACCCAGCCAAATGCTTGCAATTGCCTAATTTATTTGATCAGAATAGGATAAAAATAACAGGTATATTTTATCTTTTAGAAGACATTTATCCTTCGAGTTTCAGCCAGGTATTTTCACAGAGTCACTGCAATACATTTTTGAGATAGTCTTCTTGTTCTTTTTTTAAGGCAGGGAGGACAAAGATGTGGAAAAGACAATTCAGCAACTTCCATATTATTCGGCAACAGCTTATACAAAAAATATGTTATATTAATATAAAAAGGGTCAACTATTAAACTGATTTTGAAATTTTTATATTAAGTTCTTAATAGCAGAATTCACAATTGTCCAAACATTTGCTTCTTTGAGATGTCAGGCTTGTTGACATAAGAAGGAAATCTCTTCCAGAGTGACAACTGATGTGCATTTGATTTTAAAACAAATAAAGCTAAAAAGCATACATTTTACCATTATTATGCAAATAATGCACTGTGATAGAAGAAAATAGCCTGCTTTAAATGTTATAGCCAACAGCAAAACACTTCATCTCAAATCTTCTGATGCATTGAGAAAGATTCCCTCACTCAGTACAAGGCAGAGACAGTTTGGTAGGAAAAAGAAAGGACAGGAATTAAGTGGGGAAAATAAAAGGAACTGAGAGCTGTAGAACTAAAAAGAGTTGAGTGCTGTTTCTACTGTTTTAAAAAAAAGATTTAAAAGAGCACAAGGATAAAAAGTATAAATCTGAGAAATATAGAGGTTCATCAAACATGGTGTGTACTATTGCTTTTTTTCTCTTAACTACTTGCTGAGTTTGGGTAATTTTATATCTCCTCTAATTGTTGCACTTTGGTGGACACCAGCAAACATATCTAGGAGAACCTAGGTATGACCCTAATAAAGAAACCAATCCTTATAATTTGAATGCTCTGGAAAAGCTTCTCCTCTGCTGTTCACTCAAATGTTATCATTTTTATGATAACAATTGGGGAGATGCAGTTTTATGATCCAAAGCCAAGATGGTACCTTAGGAGCTGCATGAATGTATAGTGCGCTTTTAAAGAAATTGCCTCTTTTCGCAGGCAGACATAATAGCTGCTTAATTCTAGGATTTAATCCTAAATTTTAGTTAAGGGACTGCTGTGTCACTCTAAATGGCATTGTCCTGTTTAAACAACCCAGATTCCAGGGATTAAAAAAACGTAGCATCCAGGGAAATATTTAATGGCAGGTTGCTTCATAGATATGATGGCCTGCTCTTTGAATTTAATCAAAGTAGCATATAAAACCAAGGAGACTGCAGACCCATAGAGACTGGAGTACAGATTGGAATACCATGTGGCATAGTACCAGTTCTGGAGTGATGGCATTAACTCACATCATAAACTCACTACTAAAGATGATAATAAATCTTTATATAGTACAGTAAGCTTCAATTTTTAAATACCATTTAATCATAGTCATGTTCTGTTGATTTTCCTAATGTCAAAGTTGAACAGCAATAATGTATTACAGCCATAATTGATTCTGCATGCTTCCTGGCCCAGAGACTTCTCTGCTTTCTGAGAATGACTGGCCAACTCCTCAGATGGATTGGCTCCTCAGATCTCCTCACTTTTATAACACTTAAAAGAACATTAATGGGACTGTAATTTGCTTAACACCAATAAAATATGTACCAAATAAATATGTATTTTTCCTACTACTTCCCACTTGAATCAATGACAGCAAATTAGGTTTGGAACTTCATCTAGAGCAGGAGAAATTCAGAATAATTCTGATTGTTCTTGCACTTAATTTAATTACTAGGCATGTATGGATTGGCTTAATGGAGCAAAGCACCTTGCAGATTTGAGTTGTTTGACTTTAATAAAATGTTGGTTTAAAGCTGATCTATCTTGATCAGTCATGTGACTTCAACAGCGGGGACTTCTGGACTTATGCTCTGCATGCCAGGAAGCTTCTGATACTAGCTGAACAAGAAGAAAGCTGTTCCTTTGTGGATTTACTTCAGAGGAGCTCGTCAATCAAAACATTGATTGAAGCAAGCTACACCAAAGAAGATGTGATTCTTACCATTTCCAAACTACCAAATGTTTTGTAAACACTTAGGAAGAAATGCTGCTCATCTCATCTGCTTTACCACAGTCCAAGGTTTGCCAAGCTGTTCCAAAAGATATCTTCTTCTGAAGTCTTTGACATACCTTTGCCAAAGCCAAAGAGATTTCAGGTATGCTTCCTACAACAAAGCCTCTTGTAAAGTTGCAAGGTAACACACAGAGAGAGGGAAAAACTTTAATAACAAAAACATAAAATTGTTTGTCATGTTGCTGCTTAGATTTATGAAGAGAATGATGTTGCCTCCTGAACACAAAAGTCTTCATAGAAGTGAATCTTGCATAGGGTAATTAATTACTTGTTAGTCACTAGTATGTATGAATGTCTTGTTTTTTGTGATGCAACTACAGTATATCTCCAGTAATAGTCTAAAAATGTATTTTTAAAATGTTTGAGTTTAAAATATTTGTCCATATAATAGTTCCATCCAGGGGTTGAATTCGCTACCGGTTCACAAATTGGAGCACACGCGCAGGACCTTCTGAGCACGTGCAGAGTGTCAAAAATGGGATGTGATGACATCCAGGTGGGTAGGTGGAACCTCCTGCAGTACTGCTACCAGTTCTCCCGAACTGGGTAGAACTGGCTGAATAGCACCACTGGTTCCATCCATCTCATCTGTGGTCCATTCATGGCTTCAGATAGACCTTTTCCCCAATCTTAAATGAGGATAAAACTGAAGCTATTTGTATACAAATACATACCTTACTACTGAGTGGCATGCCTGCCTTCTTCTCCAGCCCAGAGAATCAGATTAAGTAACAATAAGCAAATTAATGTCGACTTTAAATTAGATGAAAAGATGAAACATAATTTAAAACTGAATCATTTCAGCTCCTTGATATGAGCCAGTCAATGATTGTCTTCCTAATGTAATGTACAAGGTACTCTACTGCTACATCTAATGCAAGGATTGGATTCTATCAAAGGATTTTCTATTTATATAATGTGTTCACCTGGGCATAAAAATTGTCACTTGTACATGTGTATTTCATCTCTTAAATTGTGGATTTAGAGTGATCCTATTTCTTATTAACGATCCTCAGACATAGACTTCAGATCCATGTACAATTAGTAAACATAGAAAATGACTGTTTAATTGCATCACTTATCTAGACAAATTGGCACTTGACATTAAAGGTACTTTTTCCAGCACTTTGGCTGTTGGACAGTTCCTGTGTGACTCTGAAAATAGAAACAACATTTAATTGTAGTGATGAAGAGGTCCAATACACATTTAAGTAAAACTTGGAATGCTATATATAGGCAAAATTGAATGCATTTGGACTTTAATCCTGAGTTCATATCTTATTTTCTGACTGAAAGAAGAAAAAATGGAAACTAAAATGGACAAAATAATGGCATAAGAGTGTGACAATGCAAGTGGTAAGTGAGTTTGTTTACACAACTGCATGAGACAGAACAAGGTCTAAGTTATATATTTCTTTTTTTTTTTTGCAAAAAGTTTTTTTTAATTTTTTTCCCCCAAGCACACAAATTACATCTTTTCGGAACAGAGCTTTGATCATGTCATCAATTTGTTCAATTTTTTGTCATCTTTAACAAAATTTTATATATTCTATTTTGCCATAACATTTATTTCTTAATCTTAAATCACATCGGTTTATCGGTTCGGTTTATTTGATTTGTATACCGCCCTATCTCTTGAGGGACTCAGGGCGGTGAACAGCCATATAGTAAAACAATATGCATACAAAATTTAAAACAATTAAAATCCGATTAAATAATTTGGCCTTAATATTTAAAACCCTAATAATTTAAAACAAGTTAAAATTACAAAATTACAAAATTATTAAAAGAGGAGAAATTAGGTCAGGCCAGCCTGGTTAAATAAAAAGGTCTTAAGAGCGCGACAGAAGGTGCGTAGGTCCGGGATCCTTCGTATATCTGGGGGGAGCTCATTCCAGATGGTAGGTGCCCCCACAGAGAAGGCTTTCCCCCTGGGGGTCGCCAACCGACATTGTTTGGTTGATGGCACCCTGAGGAGACCATCTCTGTGAGAGCGAACCGGCCGGTGGGAGGCTACTGGTGGCAGCAGGCGGTCTCATAAATAGCCAGGTCCTAAGCCATGGAGTACTCTAAAGGTGGTAACCAAAACCTTGAAGCGCACTCAGAAGACCACCAGGAGCCAGTGCAGCTCGCGCAGGAGAGGTGTCACACGGGAACGCCATGTCACTCCCGTAACCACCCGCGCAGCTGCACTCTGCACCAGTTGGAACCTCCGAGTGCTCCTCAAGGGGAGCCCCATGTAGAGAGCATTACAGTAGTCCAGGCGGGAAGTGACAAGGGCATGAGTGACTGTGTGTAGGGAGTCCTGATCCAGAAAGGGACACAACTGGTGAATCAGGCGAACCTGATAAAAAATCCCCCTGGTCACGGCCGTCATATACTCTTCTAAAGACAGCTGTGAATCCAGGAGGATGCCCAAGTTGCGAGCCCTCTCCGTGGGGGCCAATGATTTGCCCCCAATAGTCAGCGATTGCGCCAGTTGACTATATCGGGACGTCGGAAACCACAGCCACTCGGTCTTGGACGGATTGAGTCTGAGCCTATTACTCCCCATCCAGATCGTAACGGCCTCCAGGCACCAGGACATCACTTCAGGGGCATCGTTGGGGTGGTCTGGGGTGGAGATGTACAACTGCGTATCATCAGCATACTGATGATACTGCACCCCGAAACCATGGATGATCTCGCCCAGTGGCTTTACATAAATGTTGAACAGGAGGGGCGAGAGGACCGACCCTTGTGGTGCCCCACAGATGAGGTGCCTCGGAGTCAACCTCTGCCCCCCTGCCAACACAGACTGCCACCGGTCGGAGAGAAAGGAGGAGAACCACCGCAGCACGGTGCCCCCCATCCCCAACTCTTCCAACCGGTGCAGCATTATATCATGGTCGATGGTATCAAAAGCCCCTGAGAGATCTAATAGGACCAGGACAGAGGAGCAACCTCTGTCCCGAGCCCTCCAGAGATCATCTACCAATGCGACCAATGCCGTTTCCATGCTGTACCCAGGCCTGAAGCCCGACTGGAACGGATCCAGATATACTGTTTCATCCAGGTACTGGGGGAGCTGCCACGCAACCACACTCTCGACAACCTTCGCCACAAAGCGAAGGTTGGAGACCAGACGATAATTAGACAACATTGCTGGGTCCAGGGAAGGCTTCTTGAGGAGAGGCCTCACCACCGCCTCTTTCAAGGCAGCAGGAAAGACACCCTCACTCAATGAAGCATTTATAATCCCCTGGAGCCAGCCTCACGTCACCTCCCAGGAAGCCAGCACTAACCAGGAGGGACACGGGTCCAACAAACATGTGGTTGCATTCAGTCTTCCCAGAATCCTGTCCACATCATCGGGAGCCACAGGATCAAACTCATCCCAGATAACATTCACAGGACCTGCCCCAGCCACCTCCCCTGAGACTACCCAGTCGGAGTCCAGATTTTCCCGTATCTGATTGATTTGGCCATGCAGATACTGTACGAAATCCTTGGCTCTACCCTCCAAGGGGTCCTCCCGCACTCCCCGGTGGAGCAGGGAGTGGGTCACCCTAAACAGGGCGGCCGGGCGGTTATCTGATGATGCAATAAGAGCAGCAAAATAGTTACATTTTGCTGCTTTTATTGCCACTAGGTAATTCTTAATGTGAGATCTTACCAGTGTCTGGGCAGATTCAGAAAGACTGGCCCTCCAACTACTCTCTAGGCATCTTTTCTGGTGCTTCATCTCCCTTAGCTCCTCAGTAAACCAGGGAGCCAGGTGAGATCGGCACTGGGTCAGAGGCTGCAAAGACACGACCCGATCAAGAGCTCCAGCGGCCGCCCTATCCCAGGTGACCACTAGGTCTCCAGTTGAGGCATGAGCCAGAGCCTCAGGGAATGGCCCAAGTTCCATCTGGAACCTCTCGGGTTCCATCAGGCGCCTGGGGCAGAACCATCTTACCGGCTCCGCCTCCCTGTGGCGAGGTGCAGCGATTTGAAGGTCAAGACGGAGGAGGGAGTGATCTGACCATGACAAGGGCTCGGTGACTATATCCCCTATTTCAAGGTCACTCAACCACTGTCCAGAGATGAAAACTAGGTCCAGCGTGTTTTCCTCCCCTGTGGGTAGGGCCATGAATTAGTTGGGTCAGGTCCATAGCTGTCATGGAAGCCATGAACTCCCGAGCCACTTCAGATGCCTCCCCTGCAGACGGCAGGTTGAAATCCCCCATGACCATAAGTCTAGGGGTATCAACCGCCACCACGGCAATGACATTGAGTAGCTTGGGCAGGGAGCCAGGTACGTGATCAGCAGACCTATCTGTACCCCATGGCTCCACTTCACAAGGAGGGACTCACAACCGGCCGTCTGAGGAACAGTGGCCTCTCTTGGTCTAAGACCTTCTTTGATAATAACTGCTACCCCCCTCCCCTCCCCTGTGGCCTCAGCTGATGAAATGCACAGAAACCTGGTGGGCACATTTCAACGAAGGGAACCCCCCCCCTTGGCCCAACCAGATCTCTGTAATACCTGCCAGGGCTGCTCCCCCCTCCTGAACAAGATCGCAAATGAGGGGGGCTTTATTTACCACAGACCTGGCATTGCACAACATCAGCCAAAGGCCCGGGCCCTGAGGGTCTGGGCTACCTGGAAAACAAGTGGATCCTTGGGGGCCGGAGCACGCCACCGCTCATAAACAGCGAGCGTGTGCTCCCCTAACATGATGTGCGCCCCCTGCTCCCGCCATATCTGCCTCTCCCACTCACGATGTTGATGTTACTATCTGGATAAGCTCCAGCCCTCCCCTCGACCCCAGACCCCCCACCCCCTATGCCATGCTTTACAGCTAGACCCGACCTTCCCCATACTCACTGTCCGAATTAAAATCTGACCCTCCCCCTTCCTGGCACCCCTTAAAAGTTTACCTAAAAGTTTATGTAAGAAACCCCTCAACCCCCTTCTCGCACTATGCACTATGAATATAACATATCTCAACTAATAACATCTTATAAAAAGTTTACTCATATTTACCTAATTAAAACAATTACCCTTCTATTAACCCACCTTAAATCTTAATTCAATTAATACCTCATAATACATTACACAAATCTTACCCTAAATCCTCACTATTAACAATATAGTTCAAACATGTTTATATTTCAAAATTATTTCCATTTCTAGAACTTTCTTACATTTATTTATTACTTCATATAATGCTCATTAAAACTTTATTCCATTATTACTTAATCAAATTTAAATCTTATCTCTCATCTTAAAAATATAGCAATTTATCATTTAAACATAATTCTTAATTCAAACAATGCTACATAATACAATTTCCCTAAATTCTATCTATTTAAATATACCATTTATATAAACACCAATTACATAATTCCTGTTTGTAAATCATAATCATATATTGTTTCAATTTTCCTTTCTTTTTTACTTGAGTAGAAAATGTTCAAATTATTACAATTGTTGTAAGTATTTAAACAATAGCCCAATTACTATAGCCATTAATTTTCTCAAATGATACCCTCTAACATCTTAATAAAAATTGATTCATTATGTCCATTGATATATTTTCTTTTAACATAGTCTTTTTCTCATATGTTGTTAACTTCAATCCATATTTCATTTCTAAATATCTGTAACATATTTCTTCTCTATTACCATTGTTAATCTTAATATAATCATTTTATAAATCCAAGTCCTGGACTTTTTTATTTTCCTTAATATTTTCCAACCATTATTCTTTTATCTTTCACTGTTAATCCCAGTGTAATCATCATTATGTTATTGTTAATTGCAATATAATTTCTAAAAACCTCCTTTTTATTATTACTACTCACATGTTCAGTTACTTATTCATATTTAATCTCATATTTAATCTTCTTTATTTTCCATCTCTGGGTCTTATTTCTCCTTCATTTTCTTGTCCGCTTATGTATACTTCATTTCAACTTTTGTATCCTCAAATTTTTGTCCTCTGTGCAAAATTATAATTATTTCTCTTATTTCCATTTTCCAAGTCAAATAAGTCAATTTGTTCCTTCTCTAATTCCTGTGCCATTTTTCTTTTTAAATTAATATTATTCCAATTATAAGAATTCCGTTGTGTTCTCTTCTTTCTAAATTTTTTTCCCTCCAAAACTCAAACCGCTTGCAGACAAGAAAATCATCACCCACAAATTCTCACGGTTGTTATCTGTGAAGTTCACAATTTTTCAAAACAAAAACCAAGTTGCAATATTCCTTTTTACTCCAGAAGGTGTCTCTCTGCAATCCACAATTTCCAATTGTTTAACAAGTATCCATTTTGTTTCAATTACATAACAATCTTACTTAGCTTCTCTTTTTCTTTTCAGTTTTAAAAGCATCAAATCATATTTAAAGTCCAGTCCAAATTTAAATAGCTCTTCTTCCTTCTTTTTCCCTTTTTTTCTTTTATTTACACACCACTTCTTTTTTAAAGCTTATTGTCCATTCTCTCTATTTTTCTTGAAATTTAAAAAAGAAAGGGGGAAAAAAGGATCTCTTTATTTCTTTCCAATCCTTTGACCATATCTAATTGTTTAAAATTTCCAAATAGTTTGTTCAGAAATCAATCTTCTATTGGATTTTTATCTCTTTAAAGTTACATTTCAAAATCTTCTTTGCCCCTGTGTTTCTTAGCCACTATTTCATCATTAGGGGTCTTATAATTGAAAGATGTTTCCCTTGTTGTTATTTCAAGCCTGAGTTGGCTGTCATTCACCCAGATTAAAAAAATTCCATTCCGTTCCTCTCCTCTCTCCAGCTGTATACTTAATCCGGTTGTCCCAGCTTCATGGCAGCCGCCATGGCTGCCATCCCCCACCACCGAGTCATTGAGAGTTCCTTCTGACCTTCGAGGAACTTGCCTGTTCCTCTTGGTGGTCTGAGGTGCCTCTCTTTCTTTCCCATCCCTACAGGACAGTTCTGGTCCACAGACCCATTGGCAGCGGTTCATCAGCCGGGGTTTTCATGGAGCCCGCTAATTCCCCGACTGTCTCACCACGATGCCAAACCGGAAGCCCCTTAGTTATATATTTCTAAGATAAGTGTGTTGTCATCATTTTTGTGATTTAAAACATGTAAATCTAAATGATAATTTAGGGTAAGAGATGCACTTTTAGGAAATAACAGAGTCCTTTTCTGGAGTTTATTAGTTTTATACTTAAGAGTCAAATGAATGCATGCATACACTAGGTATAGTTGCACAGAGAAATGGAGAAACAGGAATGCAAATGAAAGTAGATAAGAAATTGGCTAAAAACATCTATCCACTTTAGATGAATTCAAATCACTAGGACAAGATGGTTTACATCTCAGGCATTAAAAAAAAAAGGTGGATTCAGGAAATTACAGACCAATCTGCTTGACATCAAAACATGAGAAAATCCTTGGAAAAATAATCATACAGCAGATTTATGAGCGTGTATACTGATTCTAATTCTGATCACTACAATACAAAAAAAAATAATAAATGCTGAGGCCCAAAAAAGAGTAAGAGAAGAGCAACAAAGATGATATGGGGCCTGGAGGCCAGACATATGAAGAATGGTTGTGGACATCCAGTTTGGCATCACGGCGTGACGGTCAGGATAGCGGGGCTCTGCAAAACCCCACCTGATTCTTCCTCATTGTGGGGGAACCTGAATGGGTGACAAAGAAAAGAGGGATTCCTTGATTATTGTGGGAGACGGGCGGTTCTTCTGCTCAATCCGAGGCACCCTCCTGACCAACAAAAAAGAGAGATGGCCATTATGGCCAAATTGAAGTTGGGGCAACAGAAGAAAGAAATGAGCTGGAGTCGTTTGTGAACAGTGGATTGGAACTGGGTGAGGTGACTTTCAACTTCTATACTAGAGACCTAATCCCAAATAAAAGAACTTTTGAAAGAAAGATTCCCTAAAGTGCTGAGAAGAGAAAGGAACTTTTAATGGGAGACTATGAAGTTCTAAAATATAGAAAGACTGAACTGGAACTTGCAGTATCATGAAAAGTGATTTTAATTTGACCATATTGTTTGACTATTGGAAGAACATGTATAAAGAAAAATAGATTCTGTGACCATTTGGCAATCAGCTGTTACAGCTTCCACTCTGTTTTAACACTGGAACTTTGTACTGAGGCACCATCTATGCTGGAAAAAAAGATACTATACTATACTGGGAAAGACCTTGAAACTCAGGATTGATAAGAGAAAGGGAAATAGAGTGCAAACAGCACCTGGAAGGCTTTTTGTTTTGTATCTATTTGGTTTTTAGCGGGTTGGGAGTAACTGGTGAGCCTTTTGAAGATTATAAACAATAGGAATCACCCTTGAAATTGAACATTTGACTATGTGGATTAATGAGGCATGGGGAAACCTGATGGGCCATTCTGTATTGTAAATGCTGCTCATTAGAACATCTTATGAGGTGAAAGAATAAAAGTTAAGCAAGGTCTACAAATTCAGAAAATTGAGAGGGAGCAAATTGGCAGATCTTGAGGACTAAAAACATTGTGCATTTTGGGGAACAGTTCCAGGATTAGGTAATTTTTTTCTAATATTGGCCTTTTGGTGTGATGGACAATTGAGACATTGCGATCTTGGTAATTGAGAATTGAGTAATTCTTAGCCCATTAAATTAAAGTAAAATGTCACAACAGGGAGAATTAGATGCATCTCAAAATGAAATACTATTGATGCTTCAATGTATTCAGGAAGCTATGACAAGAACCATAGGGAGATGAAGGAACTGATACATGACACAGATGTGAGTTCAGGAAACTCTCTACAAATGATAATGAAAAATGTACAAGAAATTCAAGAAATAGAGGAGAAAGTAAAAAGAGTAGAGGAAGAAATAGAGGAGACAAATCAACAAACGATACAAACAGATAAAGATAAAGAAGAGATAGTATAATATCCTGAAACGAAGCACGCAGACTATGCTTTAAGAGCTCAAAATATAGAAATAGACAAAGAGAAAGAACTTCCAGGAGTAATGAAAGAGTCATTGATGGGCATGCTGAGATTTGACAGTGAGAGATAGATTTAGAGGCAGACAAAATATTTAGATTAAATAAGAGTGATGTAAGGAGATGCAAGATCCCAAGGGAGGAGTATGGGCGATTGGTCAAAAAATCAATAATGAAAAGGGCAAGAGATGATATACAATACTTATTAATATAAGACTTGCTTGATTAAGGATTAGAAAATAGAAGTATAAATTAGAAATGGGGAAGATATTACTAGGTATACTATATAATATATTACAATTAACATGTAGATGCAAATGTTAGAAGTTTTAAAAGACTATTATCAGATATACCTGAATATTACTATGATTGTTATTAGTATTGAGCTTAAAGTAAATTATTATCATTACTATTATTTCAACTATTATTATTAATATCTGAATTAGTATTTTGTAAATCTAAAATGACTCAGACAATACACTATTCATTAAGTACCTATATATGTTTAAGGGAAAAAATGGATATATATTTTTAAAAAGAATGATTAAAAGTACTAGGTAAGTCTAGTCTATCAAAGAGAAAGATTGGGGTGACATGATAGCTTTCTTCCAGTGCTTGAAGGAAAGTCATAGGAAGAAGTGGGTCAATTTATTCTAGAAAGCACCTGTGGACAGGACAAGAGGCAATGGAAGGAAGGTCATTAAAGTGAGATCCAATCTGGAATTAAGGAGAAGTTTCCTGCCAGTAGAAATAAATAATCAGTAAAACAGGTTAATTTCCAAAATTGTGAATGCTCCATCACTGGAGGTCTTCAAGAAAAGATTGGATCTCCATTTGTCCAGGATGCAATAAAGTCTCCTGTCTTGGGTAGGAGGTTGGAGTAGAAGGTCCCTTCCAAGGTCCCTTCCAACCTTAATTCTATGATTCTATAAATTGTTGATTGCTGTTTAAATTAAAGATAGACTTTATGAATCAAATTTATAGTTAGGAGTTGATGCCATTGAACTCCACAGCCAGCCCACTGAAAATAAAATGGTTCACCCAACAGGGTTGTTTTTGTTTTTGTTTTAGGGAATTTCAGAGAGGAAAATTCAAACCAGCCCAAAGTTCCCACCTGGTTCTCAAACCAATCTTAGTTCTTTGGATCAAGACTGTTATATATGAATGGTTCCCTCTTCAGTATATCTCATAATCAAACTCCTTCCTTGTGCACTCATCATAGGGTTCTGTTGTCAATAGTGTCCTATATTCCATCAACAGGTGTTGCTGCTACTGAAGGGAAAAAAAACTTTGTCTCATTACTTTTTCTCTTTGAGGTTAAAGGAAAAATATTTATTGTCCATATTTGATGCTGATGAAAAGTTTTGTAAACAACTGAAGAATTTCAGAATGAGTTCACCCTCTTTGTTTTGTCTCTATTCTACCAAATTACCCTCTGCTTCAACCATTCCTCTGACATATTTTCACTAATAGGATGTGGAATGTTCTGTTTTCTACATAAAGATAATTGAATATTCCTTAGGATACTAGAGATGTTCCATTGGTGTGATTAGAGTAAAGAGCATAATATTTGATAATGAGTATACCTAGGAATGTGATCAGGAGACTTCAATTACATTAATATTTCCCATCAGGATTTCTTCTGAAGTTTTAACTTATATGTGCCATAAATTCTAACAAGCCCATCCAACTGATTAGGAATTAGAGGACTTTTAGAACAAAACATCTTGAAGTATCCACACTGGAAGACTTAATTAAGAATAACTGAGAACCAATTTTCATCCTGCAGTTGACAATTTTGTCAGTAAGACCCCATTACAGGAGGGCAGTTACTTATTTCTTATTTCTGCATAAGTTAAAGAAGATTTTCTGAAGTGACACAACTTTATAATTTCACACTGAAATTTCTCCAAACTTAGCAAATCATGTGCTATACATTTAATTCCATGACCGTGCTTAATTTCAATTTCAAGGATCCAGAGTTTTGTGCTATCTCATCCCCCTAAAAGTTTTCAGTTTTAAAGTTGAGGAAAAATTCATTTTTTAACAAAATCTTTTTATTTAGACCTGAAAATAATGAGTTATTTTTCCAATTCTATACCAACCTTCATAGTTAACTCTAAAGTTAATAATGTCTGTCTGTTAGAATATTGTTTTATAATTCTTCCTGTAACATCTGCTCCTTCTGAATATTACAAAGTAGGCCAACAAAGGATGAATTATTAGGAGTTATATGCAATTAATTCTATTATTTAAATGAATTTATTTATAATTTGGAGGCTGTGGATCAATGCTATAATACTTATTTGACAACCAATCCATTCCAGACTCAGCTGCATGTCTATAGATTTATTTGATTTTAATTAAGACTTAAATGTTGAAAATTGTGAAAGATCATTCTTTGAAACTACAGAAATACTGCACTATGTATAAAGAATCCTAGGTTAAATGCACAAATGACTCATGCCTTGGTATAAGGCACCTTCTTATTTTGTCCTTTTCATGCTTCTGGTACTCAATAAAATTTCAGTGCGTAACAAGATTAGAGGCCATTCATGTCTACAAAAGTGAACAACCTGAGTTTGTGAGGACTTTTTCTAATACATTGGGAAGCTTTCATGAGCTGCAGATCATCAGATTCATAGAGTGGTTAAGCTGAAGTAGGAGAGATAGTGGTTATGACACTAACCTAGAAACCAGGAGACTAATAATTCTAGTTCTACCTTAGCCACAAAACCAGCTATGTATCCTTGTACTAGTCTCAGTCTCTCAGCTGTAGGAAAGAGGCAATGGCACAGATTCATGGAGAGGGAGTGGCAGAGGGGAGGGAGAGAGAGAGGGATTTGGGGAGGGAGAGAGAGAGAGAGAGAGAGAGAGAGAGAGAGAGAGAGAGAGAGAGGCAGAATGAATGAGGGAAGTAAGACAGGATGATTTAGTAGGGAATGAAGGGGATAGGGAAAGCAAGAAAGATTAGTCAATCTAGCCACTCTGTAATAAAATAAGCTGCATCTTACAAAAGCTTATACCTTTTATTAAAATCCTTTTTAAGCCTCTGGAACCATACAGTAAGTACTAAAAAATTGGTAGCTCATTTGCCACCAAAATGTAACAGCCTTCCATGGTCTTTATTCTTTAAAGGCTTAATATTAAGATAAAAGTGAATTTTAAATTAAAATATAATTACATTTTATGTTGATTTGTTGTTGCCCTTGTCTCTGTGTCTTTCTTACTTTTTGATTTGGTCCCACTGACTTTTTGAGTTTGATCAAGAACTGCTCCTTCAATCTCTTTCCTTAAACCGGCCACATAATGGCTCCAACAGTTTCTTATACCTGGCTTCATTCCAAAACAATAGCACAGTAGTTGCAAAAACGTTAGCATGTATTATCTTAATCTGGGTTTAATTTGCAATAGATACGAGTATCAATAACTAGTTGTCTTGATGGCTATATGTACACTTGAGATGGAAAAATAATATGCTTTTCAATAACAGCTGATATGAACGAGCAGCAGTAGGAAAAGTCAATTGCCTTTGTGTCTTGCTTCTGGGCATATTACTTTTTAGCAATAAGAACACAATAGTACAAGAAACTAATTCAACACAACAGCCATTTTGTCAGAATAGATTTTGGGATACAATATCGACATTCGAGCATAGATTACTTTTGGTGTTTGGAGGCAAGCAGGAAACCTCAGCACTCATATTTTCCTCCTTTTCTTATCTTGCCATGCATACTGGTATAGCATTTGTTATAATATTAAACAAAAGGGAGTTTTGCATTAGCACTTAAGGGGTTGGTTGACCCTAATGGAAGGAGGAGTTCCTCTCATTACATAAATTTACATAAGTTAATATAAACCTCATTAATTTTTGGAGACAAATTGAAAAATTAAGGCATATTCCCCAAAGAGAAGCATATAACTGATGAATTATTGGTCTTCTGTTAATACCCTACAGACTTTTAAATATTAGTCATTTTGCAGTTAGCAGGAGAGAAAGATTAAGCAGTAGAATATACCACTGACCCATTTGATTACTTTTACACTTGTAAATTCACAGTATTTGCCCTGACATAGTTTTAGTCTTCTTTTTTTAATCATGCTCTCTCAACAAAGGGAGCATCTTTCTCAAAAAAAAAAGAACAATTAAATATATCCTTAGCACCAAAGGTCTTTATCATATCATAACATCTTAGCTCATGATCAATGCTATAAGCTTGAGTTAACTGATCAGTTCATGTAATCTTTTACTGTGTTCAAAAGAAAAGGATAACCAATCAGAAGACAAGCATTTGAAGGCATTATCCACCATTTTAAACTTAATAGGAAATGACAAATCATATTGAATTAAATATTGTTTTTGCTTGGACCTTTGGGAGACAAAATGCCAGACAGAAAACATCTTCCCTTGTGTCTCTTCATACTGTCATTGCTCCCAAGGAAAATATAATATCACCTTCATCACTTCAACAAAATAAATCATTTTTCTTCTCTGAAGCAAGGAAGACCTTTTAAAGAAAACACTAATTAACAGAAACCTTTCTTTGTTTCAGTGTTTTCCAACAGATGAACAGATTATACTTGTCACTACAGAATATCAATTAGATTATTCAACTGAAGAAGACCCACACAACGATGTTTTTGTCTCTCCAAGGGCTTATAAATTTTCTATGAAATAGTTATGTACCATTATGAGTTACTAACAGCAACTAGCTAATTAATAACTGCTTTTTGAAAAGGTGATAGAACAATAATATTTTTTCAAATTAATTTTCAGATAGGTTAAGCTTTCCAGTTTGTTTATTGCTCTTAACTTTTTTCAGTTGAATGAAAATATATTTTAGACTTTAGATCTTGATTTAGGTTCATTGACTACTTGCATATTGACCAAAATTATTGATTTTTATAAATGCTGAGAACCTTACTAAAATAATCAAAGTCAAAGATTATTATCCCTTTCTTCTATTTCATGTGAGGATGAACAGTACAACCAAGAGTCTGAAAACAATATCAGAAGACCAGGAGCTGCTCAACGTGAAAGCCAAAAGTTAGGAGCACAGGTGGTGTTTTTCATCTGTGCTTCTAATGGAAAGTCAACATCCAATGAAAGAACAGAAGTTGTATAAACAAATAATAAGCAAATCAGCTTAAGGGATTTGTGCCATTGAAAGAAACTTAGACTCCTAGACCATGGTCTACATTATCTACATGAAGGACTTTTGGCAGGAGATGGGCTGTACCTCACAAAACCAGAAAAGATGTGTTTGGAATTACCTGGCTCATCTTATCCAAAAAGTTTTAAACTAAAATTACAAGTTAAGGGAGAGCAATCTTGGATTGTTTCAAATATAATCCCAATAATAAAAGCCAAAGACAATCAATCATACAATAGGGATGGTGAAAAGGAAGGGAAACTCAGATATAAAACAAGAGATATAGGAAGCAAATGCTGGGTCAGCCATAAAGGATTCAGATCCTATACACTAATGCTCAAAGTATGAGGAACTAACAGGATGAAGTTGATGTCCTGGTAAATGAGTGCAGGTCAATATTTTGCCATAATCAAAATTTGGTCAAAGCTCTTTACTGGAATGTACTGCTGTAAGAAGATAAATTATGCACAGACCTCACAAAGGGGAAATAGAGTTGCATTATATATAAGAAATCAGTACAATCTACAGAAATGCATAAAACCAAGGATGAAAGCCTTCTTGAATGTATAAGGGTTAATATAAATGGGAAAAAAGAGTGACATAGGTGTACAGACCACCCAATCAAGCAGACAAAATACATGAACCTTTTGCTAATCAATTAGCTAAGGCCATGATGGTGAACCTATGGTATGCGTGCCACAAGTGGCATGTGTAGCCATATCAGTGGGCACGCGAGCTCAGCTCCAGCACACATGTGTGCACCAACCAGCTGATTTTCAGGCCTTCTGGGCCCACCAGAAGTAGGGAAACAGGCTGTTTCCTGCCTCCGGAGGGCCTCAGTGGGTGGTGGGGAAGGCCCATTTTTTACTGTCCCTACCAGAAGTTTGCAAATGGGCCATTTCTGGCCTCCAGAAGGTCTTGTGGGGGGGGAGGCTGTTTTCGCCTCCAGAGGAGTCTGGGGACAGCAAAAAATGGGCCTATCGGGCCATCGCGTGCCAGGGCGGGAGGTCATGGGGGGGTTGCACACTCATGCACAGGGGCAGGGTGCATAGAATTATGAGTGTGGGCACATCTGCATGTGACCCCCCCTTCCTGACACGTGATGGCAAAAAGGTTATCCATCACTGAGCTAAGGTGTTCAGGAAATACACTACAATAGTAATGAGTGACTTTAACTACCCTGACATCAATTGGAAGACAATCTCTACAGCAAGTGGAGATCAAACAAGTTCCTCACAAGCCTAGTTGACAATTTTGTCATTGAATAGGTGAGGAACAAATTACAGACTTAATTCTTACTAATAAAGATGAAATAATAGAGGGGGCTAATGGAAATTCTAATGGGGAAAACCACTCAGTATGCTTGGGAAGAGCTGAAAAATGAGATTATGAAAGCCCAATCTAGCATAATATCACAGAAAAAGAAAAATAAGAGACTCCATAGGAAACCAGCATAGTTCCATAAAGAACTCTGACAAAATGGACAAGTATAAAAAGATAGAAATAGATGCATAAAACTGAAACAGAATATCAGTAAATAGCCTGAATCTGCAAGCATGAAGTCAAGAAAGCCAAGACTAAGAATAAACTAAGACTTGCAACAAATGTCAAAAATGATTTTTAAAAATTTATTTCAATATATAAGAAACAAGAAAAAAATCAATGAAATGATTGGTCCACTTACAGGAGAAAATGGTAGCAGGGAGAAAGCAGAAATACTTAATTCATTCTTTGTATCTGTGCTCATGTAAAAAGGGAAAAAAATAATCCAAACTATTAAAAGCAGCACTGTAGGAGACAGAATAAGAATGCAAGACAAAACAGGCAAGAAAATGGTAAGAACATACTATAAGTGAGTTCAAATCACGAGGACGATGGATTACATACAGAGTTATGAAGGAGCTGGCAGATGTCATCTCAGAATCATTGAACCGTATCTTTCTATGATCCTGGACCAACAAGGAAATACCAGAGGACTGGGGGGGGGGGGATCTGATGTGGTTCCCACCTACAAAAAAGGGGGAAGGTGAAACTACAGATTAATCAACCTAACATCGGTACCTGGAAAAATCCTGAAAAAGATAATTAAGCAGCACATTTTGTGAGCATCTAGAAACAAGGAGGATAATTACTAGAAGCCAGTATGGGTTTGTCAAAAACAGATCAAGCCAGACATCTTGAATAAAATTATGTTGATTATTTATTCATCATTATATGATAGTACAAACTGCAATTGTACTCTACCTATATCTGAATGCAGATTAAATGTTCCTCAAATTTATTTATATCCCACTCTTATTGTTTTTATAAATAAACTTAAGATGAAGAGCATACCTAATATTCCTTCCTACTCCTATTTTCCTTGCAACAACCCTGCAAGGTGAATTGGATTAAGAGAGAATGATCACACAAGCCAGCTTTCATGCCTGCAGCAGGACTAGAATTCACGGTCTCCTGGTTTCTAGTTTGATGCCTTAACCACTAGGGCAAGTAGCTCTCAATTATTATTTACAATTATTATAATTCTAAACATAAGTATGATAAGTATTATTATTAAACAAAATTATATATTTAGAACTGTAATAAAATTATAATGAAACTATAATATTGTTATAATAAATTATAACAATATTATGATCAAAATGAATATAGAATTATTTCAAAACATGTTTGTGGACTTTAAGAACAATTTGTTCTTGATTACAGTTCATATTGTTCTTACTATTATCTTGGAATGCTTCCTCATTTACAGGAAGGGGGAAGATTTAATTTAATTTAATTTAAGTGTAAGGAGTTTAATTATTAAATCAATAGTCTTCTGTCATGATACACTGATTATAAGAGTTGAGCCATATTTCATATTTCAAGCTATGGGGATAATTTTTTTAACAGGAAGTAGCATCTCATTGACTTTAGGTAAGAAATTGAACCGACAAGTCCAATCAGAAGTTGGATAGGAAACCTCCAAGGAATAGAGGGGCTGTAGGCATTGCAAAGTTTCTTCTATTGTCAAGAAAACTACATGAAATATCCATAAAGTCCAAAGATTGATTCCAAGGAGATTGACTCATGAAAATAAAACTAAAAAATGTATACAGCTCCCATCAACAACTAATATTCTATTATAGTGTTTCAAAATAGCAATCCATATAAGGACATTTCATTGTCTTATAATATTCTATATTTTACTTTATATCATAAGCAGAAATTGATAAGAGATGTAACATCTCTGTCATATTTCAGGCTAAAATAAAGGATTGGTCATTGAAATGCCATTTCAATGCTTTTGTGGTGATATATCAAATATATGGGCCAGTCTAGAAGCTGGATGGATAAGTTATAGTGGCAATGAATATACCATTGGGAGGACCAAGTTGGGCATAGATCATCATGGAATAAATTTATATAGTTACTAAAAGTTGACAATGATGACATGTAGTCAATCAATCAATCAATCAATCAGAAACTTGGTAACATTAAAAGAGCACAAACTGAAGCAGAACATATAATTTCATCATGCAAATTTTTCTTTGGTTTTCCTCAACAGAAACACAATTTTCCTTGATTGGGCATTTCTAGAGAGAGTGCCTTCCCAAGAGAAAAAATATAACTGTAGCAGATTAGTTTAATCAGGGGATCTAATTTTGCAGAATACTTTGCATAGAAAAGGATTAGGACATGTGGATTGTTTCATATGAATGAATTGATATTACATTTATTTCTTGCCCACAGTGCCTCTATGAAAATAATTTGCTTAAGTCATCATTTGGCAGTTTCCTGCAACCCCACCAAATCAAAACAAACAATAAAGTGGAGCATCAACTTCTAATAAATAAAGGCTACTTTCAACAATTGAGCTCAAAGATGTGTGAAAATAGTTTTGTAACAAAATATTTCCCCTGTGCATACAATCATAATAATTTTATCTCAGCAATCAAAACAAACATGCATTTAAAGAAAATTCATAAAGAATTTTCTTCCTATTATGATCTTAATGCATATTGCTCAGCATCAGGTTGTCAGAGCCATAAGCAGGTATATTTGTTTTGGAGCCACTTTATAGTAAAAATGACAAGTACATGCAGTCATATAAACATACACACACATGGATAACACTATTCTTTTAAATGAATATCTTGTTTAATTAAAACAGAAGAAGAACAATAGGTGTTCTTCATCTTGTTCAATAAGGTAGACAGTTTGAATTGTAGTCTTACCTAGATCCTGAGATGCAAAATATATCTTTGTTGTGAAACCCACGGTCAACATTTCTTTTTCTGTCCCATTCCAATAACTCCATTCCTTGCTTGTTTTGTTCTTTGATGCAAAATAAAGCATCAAACTAAAATAAAAAACCAATTTGCCTATCAGTTCTAATTTTCAAGAAACAAACAAAAATATTTTCTTTATTTGAAATGTATATGATCAAGTTCAAATTATTCTACTTCAGACATATTACGTGAAGACCAAGTTGTCTGGAGAAGGTTCTAACAATGGAAAGGTGGAAGTAAAGGTGGAAGTAAAGAGAAGAAGAGGACAATCCGCAGCAAAGTAGTTGGACTCAATGATAATGGTGATGAATGCATTATCAGGACACTTGAAAAAACAAGTTAGGAATATATTGTCATTATATAATGCTAAGGGTTGACATCAACCTGATGGCAAATAATAATATGCAGTCATAGACTAAGCACACCAAAGTTAAGCAATGTGTTACTCAGCATCCACTAAAGAAAAAAATAACCTATTCATGCTTCCACTAAATATACCTGGGGAAACATTAGGTCTAAAACCTTCTAATTATCATAGCAAGAGTACTGAATCTGGCTACAATTTTAGAGGCTTCACAGTCATGGTCATTTATGCAAGATTGCCATATGAGAACGTTTGTAATTAGAGAATACATTAACTCTGCCCTCCAAAAATAGTAAATAGGTTATTTCAGAAGTATGTGCCATACAGCAAAACACTTAGCACTTGGGCTTTAAAAAGTTGAATTGCTGCAGGGATATTGTTATTACTAAGGGATGAATATCTAATGACTACATTAAAAGCTTTTTAGGCTAACAAAGAAAGGTTTGTAGTTTCAGGGAAATAAATGCCAAGATATTTGAAAACTTTCACCTGTTCAATTTGGAAGTTACTGGTTCTTCCAAATATGAAAATAGTTAGCACTTTCTGTAGTGAATATAATATCTTAGTTTTGTGTAATTGATTTCTACTATCTCCAGTTTTATTTGCTGATATAAACATTACATAATAGAAGGGCCAGTATATGTCTATGCCCACCTAAGTGCTAATTTCTTTTTTTTTTCTGGTTTATTGTTGTTGGGAGCCAGTCAGAGTTGTACTTTAAGATTAGCATTAAATATTTTAAATTTCTGATTTATTCCCATAGATTACAAGCTTGTCAAACTGGCACCCCATGAACTAGCTACATCAATCACAGGCCTATGTCCACCTTGGCTCCGCAAAGGCAAAAAAACTCATTGCAATACATCATGATCCAGCCTGTGATGTAATAGAGTTTGACACCCATGCCTTAGAGTCCCCAACTCCCAGACTGTGGCCTTCTACTGGGCTATGGCCTATTCAAAACCAGGCCACTGAAGCGGCAGGTGAGGGTGTGAGCAGCTCCACTTGCATGTACAGCGGGCATGTGGGCATTCACATGCAGCTCCATTTCTGTGAGCAGAACATGATCATGTCTGCTTGTGCAAATGAAGCTGTATACATGTGTGCTTGCCCACCGCTTGCATGGAACCATCCCGTCTCTCCTTCCCACACTGGTCCATAAAGCCAGTAGAGACTTCCGGTTGGCACCACCGACGTTGCAGACGGTCTCCATGGACCGCCAGCCCTGCGATCGCGTAAAAGCCGTTTTCACAGCGCTAACCAGCTGTCTGATGGCTTAGAATCCTATCCCTCAGGAGAAGAGAGAGAAGAGAGCCAGTGGGTGTGGGTAGAGCTCCCCAAAAGCCCCTGGAATAACTCCAGGGGCTTGAAGGGTGAGAGCCCCCCATTTCACCCACATGCAGCTCCATTTCTGTGAGCAGAACATGATCATGTCTGCTTGTGCAAATGAAGCTGCATACATGTGCACTTGCCCACTGCTTGCATGGAACCATCCCGTCTCTCCTTCCCGCACTGGTCCATAAAGCCTGAAAGTTTGGAGACTGCTGCCTTAGAAGCTGGAAGGGGATTAGACAATTCATCATTTAAGCATTGGACCTGTCTGACAGCCCCTTCATGCACCATCATAATTAGCTGCAGAAGTAGACAATTAATTGAAGAAGATGCTACAGCAACTCAGGAAAGATTGAATCAAATGTTATTTTCAGGTTTGTGAAAGCAATATACAGAGCACTTCCAGAATGGTTAAAATGCTTTACAGAGAAATGGTGCAGAGTGAGCACAGAGAATGCTCAGCAAAAACAGCTTGGTCCATTGCGAAGATTCTTTCTTGAACCATATAATCAGATATTGTACGTATGCATGCATGCATGCATGCATGCATGTATGTATATAGGCATAATATATTTATATATGTATATGTGTAATGTGTATGTGTATATATGTATGTGTGCATGTATGTGTATATGTGTGCGTGTGTATATCCATCCTATTATTTGTTAATTACACACAGTAAACTAATAGAGCATGGTTAGCTTGATTTATTTTGTCACTTTTTTTTAATATTGGCAGAATGATACAGACTGATCCAGTTAATCTTAACCAAAATTTTTACTATGTTCTGGTGCTTGTTTCTTCTGTGCTCACAGGTCTCAAGCCTAAAGCAGATAATCCAATATTATATACCATATTTTTCAGAGTATAAGATGCACTTTTTCCCCCCTAAAAGAGGCTGAAAGTGAGGCGATCGGCAGTGATGTGTTTTGGCCATCCCTGCAGCTTTGAACGCCTCTCGAATGGAATGTTTGGAGGCTGAAAACAGGAGGTGCAGAGCCCAAAATGGCAACCCAGAACAGCTGTTGCCCTGTTTTATGGCTTCTGTACTTTGCCTGCTTTACTCACAAAAGCACAATCAGCTGTGCTTTTGAAACTGCTTACCAGTCCCAATGAGGCATGTGCACACGTGCACGCTCACAACTAGCGAACTAATGTGCTGAAGCTGACCAGGCTTAGGACACTAGCCAGATGAATATCTGATAGGCAGAGGCAGCATTTTCTCCCCTATTTTCCTCCCCAAAAACTAAGTTGTGTCTTATATTCAGGAGCATCTTATACTCTGAAAAATATGGTAATCACAGACAGGGAATCCAACATATATCTAACAATCTGTAACTCTTTCTGTGGCTGGCCTTTGATCTATGTACCAGAGTTATTTCAGTTAAATTACATCAATAACTCTGCTATGTTTACACATGATGCTTACGACAATGCTAAAACCAGGCACGATTATACAATAAATGACATTCACATGCTACAAAAGGAAGAACTACTCATGAGTGGTGTAGTTCTGCCCATTTTTCATCATTGCCTCTCCCAGAGCTATTGCATTATAATTCCTGGCTACCAGGAGGTTATTCAGCTTTAACCAAAGCAAATACTTCATAGTTTGAAAGCAACAATTTTGGCATTTGCAGTTGACACAATAGAATACTATTTTTCTCAATTTCTTCACATCCACTTTAAAAAAACATAAGAACCTCCTGTAAGGTGCATATGGGGTAACTCCAGCTCCAGATGCTTCAGAATCTCAAAGCAATCTTTCTGTCTCTCCCTCTCTCTCTCTCTCTCTCTCTCTCTCTCTCTCCCTCTCTCCCTCTCTCTGTATGTGTATGTGTATGTGTATGTGTATGTGTATGTGTATGTGTATGTGTATGTGTGTATATATATATATATATATATATATATATATATATATGTGTGTGTGTGTGTGTGTGTGTGTGTGTGTGTGTGTGTGTGTGTTTTCTGAGGTTTTCTGAGGAATATATATATATTCATATTCATGCAACCTCTACAGCCTCTCCCATTGAAAAGTCTAAGGCTGTGGGCTCTTACTGCAGGTGGAAGCCAAAGAGCTCTAATTTCAGCCTAGGATTAGCTAGAAGTGATGGAAGAAACAACAATTCTCTAGATTGCCAATTCTAATGTTAATATGCCAGATGTTGCTGGGAGCTGCCAGCTGGGAACACAATGACCAAAATCTCTGCATATGGAATCTAATGATGATGAATGAATCGTTTGACCAAAACTAGCATTTTTGGCCTGTATTATTATTATTGTTGTAACCTCATTCCTTTAGTCAGTGTCACAAGATCACTTGGTGCTGAATGCTAGAACCAAGGTTGTTTGCCTTCATGCAGATTTTATGCTCTGCAAATTGCCTTGCCTCTCTCCTATTCTACTGAGAATATCAAATGCATATATATAGTAACTATTATGTCAGTTCAGTACTGCATGGAACCTTAAAGAAGCACTGGAATTTTTTTTTTGTATTGCAGGCTTGACAAATTTTGAAGATTTAACTCTTCTGATAGACACCTGGAAATCACAAAATAATCCTTCTCCCTTAACTATCTTTTCCCCTTAACTATTTTTGTTAGGTAAATAACATTTTTCCTATAAATAACTTTCAGTCCTATTTTAGCCTTGCTTCAAACTAAAAAGGGCATATCTCAGCACAAGATCTAGGTCTTAATATTATAAGCAAGAAGAGAAACCATTTGGTAGCAGAGCATTTAAGTTTGCATGAAAGACAAATAATAAATAGCAATGTGTATGAAAGCCTGCAGATAGCCTTGAATGTTAGATGTTTGCAGTGATTAGGGGAGGTGATTCTTCCCTGCAGTTTCCTTGGATGAAGCTGTTCAAAGGCCTTCCTGGTCATAGCTGCCACCTGCTCCTTACATTTTTGCATAGTAGTCTTGTATGCAGACAATGATCATTAATGTCCCCCACCATATGGTGTTCAGTTTGGTAAATCATGCCATTTCATTATAGTAGAAAAGCTCTTTCTTCAGTGGTTAAAAGTATGTACAAGTTATCTGTGTACTTCAAATAGTTTTGAGAGACTTAAGTAGAGCAGTGCAAAACTTTGAAGAAGTCTTTTAATTTTCACTCAAAGCATCCCATTGAAGCAGATTCATGAATCAAAGTGGAAACCTGATTTGAAGTAGCAAATTAAATTCAGGTGGGCTTCAAAGTAATTCATTGCCTTTTAAAATGCTTTGCGGATTCCACAGCTTTTCCACTTCTTCTGAGGTTGTGACAGACAAAATGCAATTGGATGTTATAACATCCAATTCATGTATGGAAAACACTGAAGAATGGGGTGATGTGATGGGCAATGACAAAAGAAACCAGCCAATCGCTTTAATACCACATTAAGTTCTCTCCATATCTGTGGGATAACTGGGTCCTGTCAAAGATGAGGAGTGCTTACAAGGAGATAGTTGATTGATAACCAACTACGCTAACTCTTCTAAGCCAGAAATTCCATATTAGAAGCAGCAAAGGTATACCACACTGCAATTGAGGGAAGGAATAGGAGAGAAATGAGAAATCACATTGCTGTCAAATTTATGGTTGATTTCATTTCAAAAACTGCAGAAGCTTTCTTACTTGCTACCTTTCTAGCTTGCTACATCCATCCAGCAGTAGTGGGGACAATTTCTGTCCTGAACGTTTTTTCATTGCCTGGTGTGCACTTAGTACCCAATTTATAATCATAAAATAATGTCAGATTTAACTCTTGATGGAACAGCCCTGTCATAGTACAACTTTCAATAAGGCAGCTCATTTATCATTATATAAAGGATTGTAACTAATAGTTAGATCCTTAGGCTAATTCTTCAAACTGCCTGTTTGTGGTGAAAACATTTAATTGTGCAATAAAATGGAATTATTACACAGTTCTTTCAAATCTACAATCACATAATTGATACTTGTGATGATAAAAAAAAAACCCAAAGCAAAATCCTTTATACAATAAACACATTAAAATCAGAAGATTGATTAGCTGTGGTGGCTACTAAATGAAGAAGAAAGGAGGGGAGATAGTCATTCTTTCCCCCCCAAAATAGTTATGTATGCTCAATAAAGCAAGGATCTTCCAAATAAAAGAGTAATCAAAGTAATCAAAAGCCACAAGGCCTAGGTTTTAAGCAGTTTATTGAAATGAATTTCTTAGGCAAGTGAAAGGTTTCAGAATTGGCTACACTTAATGCTTATTGAAATTTAATGTGTCATAACTAACTTATTTCATTGATTTCAGTGGGAGGTAATTAAATAGGATTCCTACTCATAATCTTTAAGCAATTATCCTTGCACAAGCTTTATTACTAATCAGAATCACTTTCATAATTTGATCATGAAACATAGTTATTTAAAAATTTTGTTTCAAGTATTATTTAGTAAATTTAAATAGGATTCTCCATTTGTTTTATTTCAGCATAACAAAAGTAGATGACTTTAGGACATGTTCTATATAATTTTTGGTGATATTGCCTCAGGAGATGGCATTAGATCACGGCATCAGTTGTTCTAAGCAGCACAGTTGTTAATCTGGGACCAAAAGCTGAATATTAATTACTGGCAAACAATAAAGAGGTATGGGGGAGGGAATGGAAAGGAAATGACAAACAATTATCAAACCGCTCTTTTTAAAGATGAAAAATATATAAATTTATCAAAGAAATTCATTGTATGTCAGGTGTGCTTCTTTCAAAGTCCAGGAAAGAATGACCCAAACTCCATTGTTTATAGAGAAAGGTACTTTTACTAGAAAATGAAGTGATTGCAACCAAGGAAAAGCAGAATCTAAGGCAATAGGCGCGAAAATTGCATATAGAAAGCATCCCTTCCTACTGACAACTGTAAATCATCCAATCCAAAGATCTCCCAGGGGTCAGGTGGATGCATGTCTGGCAGCGTCATCAATCAGGAATGCCATGATGGTTGACCTGATAGTAACTTCAAAGATACAGTCCGGTGGCTTAATTATCGGTTTCAATTCCTCCAGATTCCTCCAGTATGCTTCCCCCCCATGCTACCTAGCTCTCCTCCTTCCTGTTACTATGGCAGCCACAGCAGTAAAGGCGGAGGCTGACATTGTATTTAACTGTTTTGTATGTGTGTTATTGTAAAAAAAAGTAAGGGCAGTTCAATTATGCAGTCATAACTGATGCTGCTAATTGTCACTTATTTATGGGAATTTAAAGTTATTGAAAAAGCTCAAAATTTCCATCATAAATGGGTTGAATACATGTACAATATATGAAGATCTGGTCCTGGATGACAAATCTGGGTTCATAGAAAAGGAAATAACTGCAGTTATTACTGATTAGTTATTTATTATAATTTTACATTTATTATCATTTTAGACTTGAGTGTATTGACTTTTAAATCACTTGACACATTGGAACTCTGAAATATTCTGTAGGTGTTCTCAGAAAGGAGATGACAGGGAGGCTTTCTTATTCACAAAATGGCTGATAAAATGGCTGACATTCCAGCCTCCTATGAAATTTTCTACAGCCTCAACTAATACTGCAGTTCTTTTTCATCTGTAGCCTTCTATTATTGTTAAGTCTTAAGAATGCCTATAGCCAATGTAGAGTGGCAACATATTTCTGCAAATAAACAAATTGCTAGAATCTAATATTGACAACCTGTTAGCTTCCCATTTATTAATTTGTAATAATTAATTTTTAGGTGGAGCATGAATGCTTGTGAAGCTTGATATGCTAATTTTTAGCTTTTCCATGCAGGACCACTTTGAAATATTATATCCCTATAATAATCCAAACAACTTTGGTAGAGTAAGATGTGAAAAGTAGCTCTACATCAGTTATCCCTTAAGAATGCACATTTACCAAGTCATTGCTTGTTTAAAATTCATTTATCCAATAAAAAAATTGAGTCAATATGACATGCTGAACTAAACTATAAGATGGGTTTGCAATCTTTACAATTTACACTAATCTAAAACTATCAATGGTTTAATAGGATGTATGAACCACATGACAGGTATTAGAAATCCTGACTAGGCTATTCAAATCTTGTTTGAAAATGTAAGAATAATCCAGAAACCGGCATGCAATTCATAATGTCACTGATACTTGATATATCCCCACTATCTTCTTCATTTTAACATATTTTCTTTGATTTTGTCGTCTGTCAATCCTGCCATTCAAATGTACCATACCTCTCTGACGTCTGCATTGTTTATAGCTAGAAGAATTTTACTTCCAATTTTAAATGAAGTATCATCTTTAACAAATCAGAGAAAAGAAGCTGACTTTTAGGATTTTTATGTAGAGCTCAATCTCAAGAATTTTATGGGGAATTCCCTTCACCACTAGATCCCCATATCTAGTGGGATATCAAGATAATATTGCCACAATTTTTGCACAAGTATGATATTTATTACATATACCTAGTGTGCCAATACTGCTTATTTTACACCATTATTTATTTTAATTTGACTTATTTAGGAAATAATTTTGATTGAAAAAATATAATCAAATTTCAGTATAACATTTAATTCAGCATCTTGACACATTAAAGAGTTTGTTGTTATAAAAGTTGATATGGTTTTGAGAAGGAAACTAGGATGAAACTATTCCATTTATTTTCCTGGAATGATTTTAGATTTCTAGTTGATAGCTTTCTTTGTTTTTTGTTATAGATTTCTTTTCAAAAATTTTAAATCTGCAGAAAGAGGCACAGGGCAATGTCTGCTGTCTTTATTTAAAAATATTGCTAGAAGCTATAATTCTATTATTTAATGGTAACAAAATCAACCCTTTCCTACAGCTTATTCTCACAGTAGTGCAGATGTCATTGCCAAAAGTAGTAGTGCTAGTCTATCATATAATATAACCAACACCGTATAATGGATTCTCAGTCCAATCATCTTCTCAATTTATGGAATATTAGCAATTAAACTGGCTGTTGCTACAGTCAAGCAAAATTTTATATTTCACACTACATAAAAATTTATCAGGTAGAATTTGTTGGCATATTTTAAGCACTGGCTACTACAAAAGGTAGCAGGGAAATTTTTTGAAATTGATGAATAGTGTGATAATCTTATGTGTCAAAAATCTGGGTTACATAACCTAGTTCCAATGTGTTGTACAGTAGTCCTTTGATATCATCTATGTTCTCTATGCCATCATTCTTTTTTGTTTTCTGATTGGCTATGTCACAGTAGGCAAATTCTTTGATACCCTAGCACCTGTATAGTTTTTTTCACATCCTGCTAACCAGAAAAAAGGATATAGATTTCTATGGAAACCATGATTTCCCCCCCCCCCCAGATAATTGCTTTTTTTATCACAAAGGTAGCATTTACTTAACTTTTAAAAAATAGTGAGAATAATTCATATTAGGCTGCCTTGTTTTCCAAAGCATTCCAGAGGACTTTATAGTGCTTAATGTATAGACTTTTAAGAAAAAAAGAGAGAGAAAATCTTCCTAACAGCCCATTCATTTTTTTAAAAGAACAACAACATGATTAGCACTCTGAATTAAATTGCAGAGGATTTTATTGAATGCTGTATTTCCCTCCAGGCTTCATCTTAGTGGAAGTGCTCCTCAATTGGAGCAAATTCATTCTCTATTCACTCAACAACCATAATGAATTTATTTGGTAGCCATGCAACTGTCATATTGACTTGTTTGAGAGAGGCACTATAACTCAGCTTTAGTTAAACATTAATTAATGGATGTCGGCTGAAGCTAAAATTTGCAAAGTAAAGCTACATGACACTTTTGATCCCACTATGTTCACAATGCTTCTTTCTAAACAATAGTTTGGAAAATAGTTACACTGGAAGGTCAAGGGAACAGGAAGGAAACAATTTATATAGTTAACAAATAGAATAGGGTGTGTCTGATTTTAGTCTTCCTGTGATTACACGTTCTCTGTTTTCAGAATTTCACACATCTAAGTCATGATACTTATTCAAATAATTCCCACTCACAATTCATTGTCTTCTATCCAGATTTTATTGCAGATTTTATTTTATTGCAGAACTAGCACATGGCTCCTTTCCCATATTGCAAGCAGAGTTGTTGCTTTCTCTTATTCTCCATTTTAATACAGAAAAATACAGCAGCTGGGTGACAACCATATTGGGGAAAAGAGTGTATGAAATATGCATCAAGCTGAGAAATACTGCACTAGACAAAGCCATTTATTTGTTACATTAGCAATTGTTCAAACAATTATTGCTCAAGTTAATAATTGCTCAAGCTTGAAAATAGTATTGGCCATCACAGGTTTTATTTCTTTACTATTTAATAATTCTAATTTTCATTTTATGAGGATGCATTTCCCCATGTAAACTGGTACACAGACTGGGGATCCTCTTGGACTTACAGGTCCTGTTCAAAGACTACATGGCAGTAGTGACCAAAAAGGCTTTTGTCCAGGCTCAACTTTTATGCCAATAGTGCCCACTGTTGGACTGGTAGAGTTTCAGGCAATCATCACACTTGGTCTCTTCTTGACTGGATTGTTGTAATGCACTCAAGAGCTAGCTGGAGTGTTCATGGATATTTTCAATCTATCCCTGTCGCAGTGCTCTATCCCTACCTGCCTGAAGACATCTATTATAGTGCCAGTCCCTAAGCAGACAGTAGTGGTATCCCTTAATGATTATAGACCAGTAGCTTTAACGTATGTTGTCATGAAATGTTTTGAGAGACTGGTGTTGAACTATATTAAGGCTAGTCTTCCATCTACTTTGGACCCATACCAATTTGCATATAGGGGTAATAGATCAACTGATGATGCTATGTCTCTTGTCCATACTGTATTGAATCACTTGGAACAACAGGGGACATATGCAAGGCTGTTATTTGTGGATTGTAGCTCTGGCTTTAACACCATTTTACCCAACAGGTTGTTTTTTAAAATGTCCAATTTGGGTATAAATCAGAGGATTTGTTTGTAGATAAGGAATTTTCTGACAGGTAGGCCACAGTCAGTAAGGATGGGATCTCACCATTCCTCTACTCTGATACTAAGCACAGGAGCCCCCCAACGTTGTGTGCTAAGCTCTTTCCTTTTTTTAAAAAAAAATTTGATTTATATGCCGCCCTTCTCTGGAGACTCAGGCCGGCTTACAATGTGTTAAGCAATAGTCTCCATACTTTTGTATATTTATACAAAGTCAGTTTATTGCCCCCATAATCTAGGTCCTCATTTTACCTACCTTAGAAAGGATGGAAGGCTGAGTCAACCTTGAGCCTGGTGGGATTTGAACTTGCAGTAATTGCAGGCAGCAGATGTAAGTGGATGTTAATGACTGCCTTAGTCTACTGAGCCACCAGAGCTTTATTCCTTTATTCCTTGTACACACATGATTGCACCCAATTGTATAACACCAATGCAATTATTAAATTTGCGGATGACACAACAGTGGTGGAGTTCATTAATAAGAACAATGAGTCTTCCTTATAGGAAGGAAGTACAAGAGCTGACATTATGGTGTAAAAAAAATAACTTAACACCACAAAAACTAAAGAACTTATAATTGACTTCAGGAGGAAGAGAAATGTACATCTACCATTGTACATAAATGGTGAGGAGGTGGAAAGGGTGGGTAGTTTTAAATTTTGGGGCATTTATATCTCGGAGGACCTCTCATGGACTATGAATGCTAACATGCTTGTGAAGAAGGCACAGAAGAGGTTGTACTTCCTGAGAATGCTCAGAAAGATAAATCTATCTCAGCATCTACTTCTGTCCTACTATCACAGCACCACTGAGAGTGTCCTGACATACGGCATTCCTTCATGGTGTGGGAGCAGCTCTATAGCAGACAAAAATGCTGTACAGAGAATCATTAAAACTGCCCAGAATATCATCTGCTCCAGATACCAGCCCTGGACAACATCTTCGAATCTCGCTGTTTGATAAAGTTGCATAACATTCTCAGAGACTCTTCCCATCCTGCTTACAATCTTTTTGGACTGTTGCCTTCTGGCAGAAGACACAGAACAATTAAAACTCGGATCACATATTTTCTGAATAGTTTTTATCCCAGAGCTATAATTTCACTCAAGAATGAATTAAAGGGCCACCATCAGTGAGCTGTTGGACAGTATTACTTAATCTGTTGTGTGGATGTTTGGGAGGTTTAGGGGTGGAGAATTGTGGTGGGTAGGAGTGTGTTTGTGTGTTGGACCTGGTCTTTGGGTGTTAAGTGAATTTCGTTGTATGGGTATACTGTATATACATGTACAATTACAATAAAGTAGTAGTAGTAGTAGTAGTAGTAGTAGTAGTTGTTGTTGTTGTTGTTGTTATTATTATTATTATTATTATTATTATTATTATTATTATTATTGCATACAGGATTGCCCTGGAGCACTCGGAAGCTTCCAGGATGTCTAGAGAAAAGAAGGACTAGGAGTGACATGATAGCAGTATTCCAGTATTGGAGGGCCTGCCACAAATAAGAGGTGGTCAACTTGTTTTACAAAACAGCAGAAGGGAAGACAAGAAACAATGGATGGAAACTAACCAACAAGAAACTAACCAAGAATAGACCTGGAACTATGGAAAAAATTCCTAACAAGCGTGGGGGTGCTACTCCTGGGCTGGTTGGCCTTCAGACATCATTCCCACTACCCAGCACCAGTACTGGAGTTCTCTCTCCCTCACACAGTGGGGGGGGGGGGAAGAGAGAGAAACAGAGGGAGGCAAAGAAAGAGAGAGGGAAAGAGAAATGATATTACAAAAGTTTTTCTTATTGTTGTTAAACAAAATGTTTCAAAAGCAGAAACAAATGCCCTAAGGAGTCTTTGAGGGCTGAATGCCGAGAGACATGGATTTCCTTTGCCTTCTGCATTCCTACCCCGTGCTGAAGTGAGCCAAATGGGCCGGGTCTCCCCGCTAAGTGGCCCAGCCAAGTCTGCTTGCAAACTCCACAGAGAGTGGCTACAAATGTTCAGTTTGTGCATTCCTTTTGGTCAGCACCAGTGCCACAGCGGTAGCAGGAAATGTGCACACCCTGCCTGCTCCACTCTCACTGGCCAAAGGTGGGGCTCCATGCCACCACCTTTCAGCCAGAGCACCACATTTGTTTGCTTGTTGGTTGCCTCTGAGGATGAACCTGCGCTCAGGCTGCCTAGGCCCCTGCCGTGGGGGGAGAGAGGGAGAGGAAATGGGGAGGGTCTCCTGAACAGATCCAGGATGGAGTTGCCTTATATTGTGTGGATCTCTAATGCTTGGCTTTGCCTGCCAGCCTCCACTCGTCCTCCACAGCCCACGGATTCATACGACACATGAAGCTGGACAGGAGAACATAGATAGATAGATAGATAGATAGATAGATAGATAGATAGATAGATGATAGATACAGTGGTGGGATTCAGCCGGTTCTTTCACAATCATGCCCACCCAACCTGACATAACACACACCTACTGCACATGTGCAGAAGGCCGTGCACATGCACAGATATGGGTGTGCGAGCAGAGTTCACATTTGCGAACCGGTAGGGAAGGTAAATGAATTCCACCACTGGATAGATTATAGATGGATGGATGGATAGATGGATAGATGGATGGATGGATGGATGGATGGATGGATGGATGGATAGATAGATAGATAGATAGGTAGATAGAAAGATGATAGATAGATAGATGAGACAGAGAGAGATAAAGAGAGGGAGTAAGGGAAACAGTGGTGGGTTCCTCCCGGTTCAGCCCGGTTCTCCCGAGCCGGTAGCGGTAATGATATGACATCACCAAACCGGTTCTGCTCCCCTGCCCCACATGCGCCCCCATGCCCCCCGCATTATTCTTACCTTTTATTTGGCCCCACCCCCAATCTATTGCTGCCTCCTGAGTCCCAGCTGATGGCTAGAGGGGAAAAGAACTGCTTAAACTCTTGCCACAGGGCTTCAAAAGGCCGCCCTACAGCTGATCAGTGTTAAAAGAAAACAAATGAGTAGACCAGTGCCTGCAAAAATACATGGATACAGTGCCTGCAAAAATACATGAGTAGATCAGTGCCTGCAAAAATAAATGGGTAGACCAGTGCCTGCAAAAAATAAATGGGTAGATTGGTACAGCTCTGCAAGCAGTTAAAAGCCTGGTAGTCCAGTACTGCTAAATACTAAATAATTGTCACATGACCATCAAGCCATGCGTACAAAATAATCCATGCCCATAGAGCCAGTAGTAAAAAATTTTAGAACCCACCCCTGGAGGGAAAGAGAGTGTGAGAGAGAAACAGAGAGAGAGGGAGGGAAGGAAAGGAAGAGAGAAGGAGAGAGATAGAGAGGAGAAGGGAAAGAAAGAAAAAGAGGGAGAGGGAGGGAAAAAGAGAGAGGGAGGGAAAGATAGAGAGAGAGGAAGGGAAAGAGAGAGAGAAAGAGAGAGGAGAGAAAGAGAGGGGGAGAGAAAGAGAGAAATGATATTGCAAAAGTTTTTCTTTTTTATTGTTGCTAAATGTATGTTTCAAAAGCAGGAAAAAAATCAAGGACACAAAAGTGCATTTGACATGTTTTTCTTAGAACAATCAGCTGAACTCTGCCTTGTTTATCATTATTTTAGATAGTAAAACCTCATTATTCAGGTTAAATTGCCATGTTGGCACTTTGCGATAAATAAGTGGGTTTTAGTTGCAGTTTGGGCACTCGGGCTCTAAAAGGTCTGCCTCACTGGTATAGGACCTGATTACTTGATGTATTGCCTTCATAAGTCTTCATCTGTCCAGTCATATTAGTTAGAATGAGCACACTCCATGTCCCAAATGGTGTCATCTTCTGGAACCTTGCCCCCATGGACTCATACTCTGAATTTTTAAACTGCTTCCATTCTTCTGACTTTCTGAAAACTGGTAAAAGCTTATTGTTCTGTTTGGTGTAAGGTTATTCTGTTGACTTCGTTTTTGCCTCTGCCTCAGCTGTCTCCCCCCCCCCCCCATATTTGGTTTCCTTTTAATTTTTTTACAGTAAGTCAGTCAAGTGACTATGGAGTCAGGTAGCCTCAAAACTGAAAGAGTATAAAAACAGTAATAATTTTTCATTTTACTTCTTTTCTTTTACTGATTATACATGAACACCAGTGGTGGAATTCAAATAATTTAACAACAGGTTCTCCGCTCTAATGATTTCTTCCAACAACCAGTTCACCAAATTGCTCAGAAAGTTAACAACTGGTTCTCCTGAAGTGGTGCAAACTAGCTGAATCCCACCACTGATGAACACTCTTAGAAATGATAGCTGGGTGTTAGGAATAAAACAGCATTAAGTAAGATAGTAAAATGCTTACATGAAAAAAAAAATATTTCCCTTTTTTTGAAACTGATAGGGATAATGTTGTGGGGTAAAATTTTCCCAGAATTCTTGGAAGAGGAATTTTGTTGAAATCGTCCTGGAATTAACCTCTGAGATCTGTTGTTTATTGACCCATTTAGCATTTACAAAATCCAGAGATGATAAATAATGAAAGAGCAATTCTATGATACTACAGTTTTTTGCATGCAAACTGCCCCAATTGTTGACTGCCAACAATTCAGAATAATTAGTGGTACCAGCCCACTGGAAATGCATATCATACTCACACAAATTGAGCTTTTGCTTCAATAGTGGCCATGCCAACTTTGAATGTAAAACTCTAATAAATATACAGGAAAAACAGCTATTAATTTTTTTTTACTGTACTGTTTCCAATGATCTGTAATTTTACATCTGTAACATGGAATCTTATTGTTTGGTAGCTGATAGCATATATTATTCTCTACTTTTCCAAAAGAGATTGAGAATAGCTACAGTCTTCTCTGGGCATTCTTGAGTACATGTTTTCTTTATGCCAGCAATTCTACTTGCTTGTAATATACAGTATCTCCAAAGATTTTTAAAAGCATAAACTACTTGGTTCTAAGACCATTTATTTCCCCACTGTGCTTAATTGGTTTCTTAATGAAGGCCATGCTTTTTAGTTTATGATAATTAATGTTTATTGATCACAGTAAAGAGAAAGGGCTTTTGCTGCTAAAACCAGTTTGAGTAGGTAAACGTATTGCTACATCAGTGTCTGGAAGAATGGGAAAAGGTCTTAGGGAGCAGAAATCCACAGTAATGAAAATGTAGTACTGTAGAACTGAGACAAAGATTAAACTTGCATGGTTAAACTAGAATACATGAGCATATAGCTATGAGCACATCACTATATTTAAACTTGTATGAAACTGACATACATGAACAAGGGCTTTCATAACTAATATTAGTGCAAAAATATTATTTTCTATCCATAAGAAATTTCACCATTTTTTCCTTCTCTTTCACAACACATTTAAAAAGCAATTTATTTGAGTGCTATGGGTGAAAAGAAACAAGGATCAAAGAGAATTGCAAATCTAAATCAAGCAAAATACCAAATTGTGGATAAAAGAAGTACAGTTAGTAAACCCTTTAAAATATTCAGTATTGTGATGAACATGGGATCGTTAAAATGTATAAACCTTTGTTGATGTATGAGACAAAAGAACAAATGAAAGAATGCATGATAAAATGGTTAAAAATTGGGGTTACAATATACAAATGGAAAATAGGAAATGTATGTAGTTTAATGAACGAAATATTCATTATGTGCCAACCATTCTATCAGTGGAGTTTGTCACTAGAATGTAAAGGTGTTTTGAATCTTTGCTAGAACTGTAAACAACATGAAATAAACAAATTAGACAGGATTTTTTTAATGACAGCCTTTCTCTTCCACAGGATAAATACCAATACATTTTCTGATAAAATCTGAACAACTTTGGAATACATTAAAAAATTATCAAGTACCACATAACTTATAAGAATTGCCTTTGCTATATATTTATAAATGTTCATGTAGGATCCATATAGCAGAAAAGCATTATTGTTTTTTAAAAATTATTCTGTACATGGACATATTAATATTAAACCAGTTCATTTAAAGAGATTTTTAAAATTGTATGTACTATGTACTACTAATAATACAAAACATGCCCCTTCGTTAATATATTATTAAATGTTTTCTATCAAGTATGATGAGCTCTGTATTTTATAAAAGGTACAATTACCACACTAGTTGACTAGGTTTTATAGGCAAAATCATTGTTTTAAAAAATGCAGGGAATAGTACAACTGAATGCAAAATTGCAATGTAGAACAGGGGTGTCAAACTTGTGGCCCGTGGGCTGGATGCGTCATGCGCTGGCCATGCCCCCTCCCAATTTTAGCAAAGGGTAAAAAGGCGCAATACATCATGGGATGACAATGTGTCATTGCGAGTTTGGCACCCCTGATCTAGAATATCAATAAAAAGATTCATATTCAATGATGCTATACATCAGAATCAACATATACTTTAAAAATATGGGTATTCTTTCATATTTCATCTTACTGTCATAATTGGTTACTTTCCAACTGGACCATTAGTAAAAGATCCAATCTGAGCTGGTCTCTGAGACAAAAGGTTTACTCTTCTGAGCTTTTGGGGTCATGTTGGAGCACATCCTTAGGGAACTTTTCTCTACTAGAATATGTGCTTTGTGATATTCTATGAGTCATTTATGTGGCTATTTATGAGTCATATTTATGTGACCATTACTGACCAGTGCTTGTCCAGAAAAACATATTTGGTGAATTCACATTCCAAGCCTTTGATTATCATATATAAGCATATTTTATTATATGCATATTACAAGATTTTTAAAAAATGACACCCATTTTGTATAAATCTGAGCCACAACTTTATTAGATTTTCATCAGCACTTTGTTATGAGAGTGTTAACTAATATATTATTGCAATGCTGCAATGATTCCCTGTACATTCCGCACACATGCTGAGGTATTCCAAAAATGGCATGTGCCTTCTAGACAAAAAGAGGCCTGATTTATAAAATTCCTTGCCTTTAATGCTCATATGAATATGTACATTTTGTCTAGTGTAGCTATGTTCTTTCTGAAAGCTTACATGACTCAAAATCAAACCTTTTTATAGGTATGAATCTCACTATTTGGGTGCAGACCATTAGAAACTTTCTAGCTAAAATCACCTAGGCTGCCATGCAATACAATTACAAATATTTATTTATTTATTGATTGATTGATTGATCAATCGATCTATTGATCTATCAACAAGTACAAGGAAACAAGTAACAGTATAGACATAGAAATGGACATATGAAAAAAAATTGCACAAATAAAAGGATATAAATAGGCAAAACATAGCCATAAATACACAGAATGATTACATATAAATTGGGACAGTAGGACAGGGATGGTAGGCATGCTGGTGTGGTTATGCATGCCCCTTTAGGGACCCCTTAAGAAACATGAAAGGTCCATGGTAGACAGTTTAAGGTAAAAGGTATCGGGATTAGCGAGTCTAACAACAGGATCAGGTAGAGTGTTCCAGACATTTACTACTCTATTGCAGAAGTCATATTTTCTACAATCAAGATTAGAGCAAATTACATTGAGTTTGAATCTATTGATAGCCCTTGTGTTATTACAGTTGAAATTAAAGTACTCATTTACAGGTAGGATGTTTTGGTAAATAATCTTATGAACTAAGCATAGGTTGGAACATAGATGGCGTAGTTCGAGGCTATCCAGACCTAAAATTTCAAGCCTGGTGGTATAGGGAATTTTATTTTGAGCAGAAGGTTTGAGTATGAACATAGAATAGACTTATTGGATGAGATTCATCTACTGTACTTAAAACTATCTGTGTCATACAGTGGCTAATTAGATGTAAGACACAGGAATGATAGTACAGTTTTCTTACAATAAGTGGGTGCCATCATCAAATGTTTCTCAAATTCTTGCTCTGCTTATGAAAACAAAAATGAAGAGGTCCTGTAGTATTTCAGATATCAGTGACAAAGGACTATGATTATGTTCTAAACTTGATGGATTGTAGAGAAGAAATCCTCTAAAGACATAATTTTTATTTTTCTCTTATGATTGGTCACTGTACTTTCTGGTCATCTTATTCTATAGTTCCTTCAGCCAAAGCACTTGGATTAAAAAGATCATACCCCACTGATTTCAAAGGAGTATGAACTGGCTTATATTCAAGTATTTTAGCTTAACTGGCTTGTGGATGAAACAAGTTACTTTCCCCCTTAAATCCCCAGAAGCAGAAACATTCCACAGAAAAAAAACTTTAATGAGGATTTCAGATCAGTCCGGTGAGGAACAGAGTTGTGATAAAGCCAGAAGCTTATGACTTGCCAAACCAATCTGTAATCCTAAGCAATGCCTTTTCTAAAGGGACTTCATTGCTATAATATTACTAATATATTGAAGTTTAGCTTTTCCTTTTTTTGCACAAAACTATTCAAACGTTCTAATTAACTTCTGAATGACTTAGTATGCTTCAGGTTTTGAGTTTTATTATTTGATCCGTCTAAATGGAGTTTCTTATTGGTGTTGTACTTGATAAAAATATCATTGCTTCTGGATAGTAATTTATGTCTAATTATGAGGTACTGTCAAAATGGAGAAAACCATTATTTAGTTTAGTTTTAGTTTAATGCGATTTATATATCTTTCTTTTTTTATTTCCTTGTAAAATATAGTGTTCATAGTTACATTAGAATATGAAAAGTAGTTTTAGTCATGGGTGTGGGGAATAAAAACATGTCAGGTAAATCAAAATTTGATTTTATATATAGAAGAGGAGAAATATAAAATGATGTTCCTTGTATTGAAAATTGGCATTATCACCCTGATCCAAACATCTGTGCATATTATATAATGAACACATGGACTATTTGCAAACTTATCTAATCACTTTAATAAAAAAAAGGAAAAGCCATTATATATGCATAACAATAGCCATGAAATTGAAATAGCTGTGGTCCCCTTTTAAATCACTATATCTAGATTTCTTTCTTTTTAGGAGAATGTTCTATTTTTACCTATTTTTCTAGGTAAAAGTCACAATGTACTGACTTTTAGGGCACATACAAAGCTTTCTTCATTCGTGGTGAAACTGGGGAAGGCTTACAGGTGTCTGTGCATTTGCTTCTACAGGTGCAGAAATATTTTATTAAATAAAGACAGAGACACCATCTTGAATTAGGCAGTAACCAGTTTGGTTGATCATTCTGATCACTAGGTTTCCAGCATTTTGTAGGTGCAACACCAATGATATGTTCCAGTCTTCACCAAATACCTATTGCTATTTCTGCAGTCTGTTCATACAATATACACGGACTATATCTGCATATGCAATGCATTTTTCTTACCAATGTTATCTCTATCATGATAGTATCCTGTTTTCCCCAAAAAAAGATAGCCCCTGATAATAAGCCCAATGGGGCTTTTGAGCGCATGGCAATAAGGCCAAGCTCTTATTTCAGGGTTCAAAAAAACTATATAAGACAGGGTCTTATTTTCAGGGAAACACTGTATTAAAGGAGAAGCTAGCAGTGAAATTGTGGGAGTTACTTTTTTTTTTTGTAAACTTTTATCAAACTTTGTCCTATGTCTCTTGCTCCACTTATAGTGGTGCCAATTTGCCCACACACCAAATATATTGGTATCTCCCCTTCATTACTCCTGCAGGCCTGAAATGTCATTTTCTCCACCTAATTCTGATTGTCTCTTCCACTCCTCCAATAGCTTAATGGAAGCTATACATCCACTCCACCAGCAGGAAAGGTAAAAGAATAGCTACAATCTACACCTCCAGTTCTCATTAGGAGGAAACCCACTCCCTTTTTAAATTTCTAGAGGCTTCATCAATGAATGCTTATCAAGATGTCATGATTAGTTAGGAATGAGAAATGTTGCTTTTTCTTTTTGGAGTTGGTATGCCCTTGGGGATCTCTTTCCAACTTATGTTTCCCAACTTGTTGAACAAAATTTGTAAACAAATGAGTCAAGGAATTTGACCAAATCAGCTAAACACCTGTATGAAGGCTTACTTATCTAATGTTCATGTTTTATCAACTTTATTAATAATATTTCATGTAATGTTAGTGAGGATAGAGCTATTCAATTCAGCCCTATTCTCATAAAAATATAATTATTTATGAAGTAAAACCTAAAGGTGGTTTGTATTTCCCTAACTTTTCATGATGTATAAGGACAGAACTGGGAAAAAGAGACCCAACAAAATGAGGTATTCAGTTCAGTACATAATTTGCACTATGGATGTAATGGAATGTATAGGTGACTTTGATGAATGTGGTTAAAAATGCTGCATAGTAAAAAAATCAGACGAGATGCAGGAGTACCCAGTGACTTAATGGTTAGATAAAAATCTAGGAAGCAGCTGTCCAACTGATTAAGCAATTAAAAGTGGTGGTGTGAAGTTTATATTTTCAGATTCTGTAGTCTTACAATAAAGGAGAATTGCTTCATTTTGTCAGGTTTCCTATGTGGGTTATCTGTAAGGTCTGACAGGATTGACTTTTGTTCATGAGTAGGATTGTCAAACTAATTCAGTGAAGATAGGGTTATTTGTTGATATTATGATGGCTACTATTGCTTCCAACTTCAGGAACCACCTACTGCTGAAGTTCATTAGCAATGGAACAAGGCTTGTTATTCTACTATTGAATTTGCCTCTTGTCTAATTAGCCACTGAGGCAAGTACATGTTGATCCTGCAAATCTTTTATTACATTCCTTTCAATAATGACTTTGTATAACAGTTGGGCATTTATTTATTTACTTAAAAGACTTCCAAATTTCTGCTCATTAACAGTTAATTTTTCAAATCCTAACTTTTTAAAAAAGCTCCTAATGAAAATCCAAGCTACTATATGCAGGCGTTCCCCTGTTTCTGAGGATAAGCATGTTTTTGACAGATAGTGCAGATTCAAGGAAAGATAGTATAGATTGATAGGATCAGTTCTTCAATTTACACTTCTTAAAAAACAAAGAAGATGAGAATACAAGGAACAGGATTAGGAATGTAATGTATTTATCCAATCTGATAACTATATTGCATTGTATTGTAAATGTTAAATATGAGCAAAATCAGCAAAATGCATAACTACCAAAGAATAAGTTTGAAAGCAGATCTTTCATTTTTACTCTATTCCTGCCCTAAAAAAATAGAGCTACTGTATGTGGGGTGTAAATTTCTCATCAGACACTAGATGACAGCAAATATGTTGATTTTTCTGTATCTCTTTGGTCAACTGGATTTTTTCTAGTAAGATATAGTACATGCATGCACACACAACACACACACACCCTCCCAATAAACTTAAAAATTTTAAAAAGGAGGATAAGAAAGCTTATAGCAAAATTAACTTTGATAATTCAGTGTGAAAACCTTGAAAAAGACATTGGATTTAATGAATATTGGATTTAATGAATGCAATATTTAATCACAAGATCTGGAGGTTATAAAATGGGAATGGGTTAGGGTTTGTGTGGGATTGTAAATTGGAGCTTTAAAAGTCACTCCATGAGGTGCAATTGAACGCATATTATTAAAAGAAGCAGAAAAGCATGTATTTCAATAATTAAAACCATGATTTCAGCAAGTGCTTATCTGCCTGCTGTGCAAGATTAGAAATGTTAGATGTTTACATGGACTCTAAAGCAATTTCTTCTTTAGTGATGATTGTTATATCTATTTAGAAAAAGGTAATAATACCTGATGAAATGTATTATTCATGTTGTTTATGTATTTCCCTTATTGATTGCCACTGAAGAGGCGTGTATGAAATCAATAGTGAGTAATAAGACATGGTGGAATATCTTTGAAGATTCACCAAAATGCTTGTTATTATTTTGTGTGTTTATGTACAAATTTTTACATGTTCATTGGATCCCCTTTTTCATGCTTTGTTTATTATTTGGAAACTTTAGGTTGGATCCAGACTTAACATGAACACTATTATTTCTTTCTTTATCTTATTTATTAGTTATTATCTATATTATTTATATATAAGTACAATTATGGCAAAATTCAGTTCAGTTTTTATTCTATATACAATTATGAGTATTAGAAGGGAGAAAATATACAAGAACTATATCAATTCCTGTATCTGTACAGTGTTTGTATAATTAATTTATGAAGTAAAAATACATGGATACTGGTCCCTCAACTGAACTTGTAAAATCACAGTTGGAATGTTTACAACACATTCTGACTTTTACATTAGTTACTTAAATATATTTATTGTGTTTAAGGTATGCTTAATCATCATGGCATCAATTTTGAAGTTTTATTTTATTATCAAGACAAAATTATCAGATCCAAGTCATACATACATCAAAGGAGATTTGAATTATTCTTAGATCAGGAGTGGGATATCCGGAGCATCAGATTTATTACCATGTGATTCCCCCACCACAAGTGAATATGGACAAAATCATAAGAGTTAATGAACAAAAGGAAAACAAAGCAAAAGGAAACAAGATACAAGTCAAGCAACAGTCTTTTGTTCCTTCTTTTCTTCTTCTGTATCTGCTTTCCTTTTTTCCCTCATTTCTTTTCTATCACTTTCTTCCTCCAGTCTTAGAAACAATCTCACCCACTAACTTGAATAAAGTCTATCAGACCTTATTCAGTTTGTGATATCAGTAACCTGAATTAGGTTACTGAAATCACAACCTGAATAAGGTCTGATAGAAGAAATGGTAGATTGAATGAGATGGTTCAAATGACCAGGTTCCCCACTACTGTTAAAATAGATAATAAAGAACATAAGGTAAAATTACCCTTATGCTTCTTAATTAAATATATCAATGCATTTTCTTATAATACAAATTATTTTATTATTATCTACTATTTTGAGTTATATTAGTAGCAGCAGTCTCTGCTAAAGTGATTCTCTAGAATAAATTATTGCTAATGTTTTGGTGACAATTAACTAGGAAAAGAAACCTTCATCCTCACCCCAAAGAAGATGGGAGGCCAAAGAAAAGAGACAGGGATGACCCTGTCAGCATTATGCAAATATTTGGTTATTAACAATTTTAGCTCTCAGAAAATGGCTATGGCCAGTTCTAGGTGTGCTCTCAATTTCTTAAGCTCAAGAATATAGCCAACTATACAATAATTATGAAAAGTTTGCTTCGACATGTATACATGGCAAAATCAAGGTTCTAGCTAACTTTATGAACTAATCCAATCCAGAAAACAAATCTACTACCTGTTCCTTTAGCAGTCTATCATGTTTCTCCGATTTTCACGCCTGCACCTAATATAAGCCCTACCCCAAAAATAAGCCCTAATTAAGTCCCACCCACCATATGGTTGTATGAGGTGGTGATGATGGGCAGTTGTAAATGCCCCACATGCCTTTCACCTGCTTACCTTAGGACCTCTGCATCCAGGCCTCTCACTCCCCAATACCTGTCATGCCAGTGCCCAACTTCTTCTGCAGATGTTTGTGGCTGGACGCTGCGAGGCTCGTCATGCTGGCTGGTAGAATCACTTGCGGCTGTGGAGCCACTCGAGTGCACAATGGCACCATGCACCATGCAACATCCTGCCACAAGAAGTTGCAGTGGTACAATGAGCCTTGCAGCATTCCTCTGAGAGCAGCTGCACTGGTGCAATGAGCCTGACGGCATCCTTCCAAGAGTGGCTCCACCAGTCCAATGAGCCTTGCTGCAGGCAGCTAGACAGTGAAACAGAGGGCAAGGCTGGCAGTAGCAGTGCTCCCACTCCTGTCAATTCCCCCGCTCGCCACTTCCTGCACATCAAAAAATTAAGACCTCCCCAAAAATAAGCCTGAGTGCTTATTTTGGGACCCAAAAGAAAATAAGGGTCTTATTTTCAGGGAAACGCGGTAGTATATGGAAACACATTAATAACACTTTTAATGGTGCATGGATAAATATTATTGCATACTAACAAATACAAATCAAACCGCTCTTAAAGGAAATGAGACACAATTTTGCACAACTAATGCACAATCTTGATAACGCGAAAAAAAATGCAACTGTTTTTTCCAACATCTCTGGCCTTGGCAGCCAGGATAACCTTTGGCCTCCCCATTTATTCATATTTAGAAGTAAATTCAGTAATGTAAGTTTAACTAAAATCTCAGGAAAAGGAAATGGAAATGCGATCAGAGGCAACTTCAATAAAGCAAAAACAAAACAGCTTGATATTCAGCAAAACAGGTGATTCCTGCTGAGTTATGAATTGAAAACCAAATTGTTTTGACCTGCTTAACTTAACAAATGAAATAAGGGAGAAATGGGCACTTGTCTTCTGAGTTACAACACAGAGCTCTTAACACATTTAGGTTTCATTATACACTTCTGGATATTACGATACTTTTCTTTTTAAAACATCTGTTTTTGTCAGTTTCTTTAATGAAAATATTTAATTTAATAAATAGACCTAGTGATTTAAAAGAAATAATATATTGTGTTAATTCTTTTTTTCCCCCACCACAATTATAAGTATAAAAAACTACTGGAGAACAAGGTTTTCATGGCAACTAATTTCCAGGTGATAGAGTTTTCAAAGGCCTAAACTGAAAATACTTGGGCAAGAAAATTGTGTATCTGAAACAAGAAGGAAATTGTACCTATCCTTGATTGATCTTGCCTATTGGCATTTGTTGAAGCACTCTTAATGGTTGATTTCGCCTTAAGGAAGAAGTTATAATTTTATAACCTAAAAATGTTTGTACTTGGAGTATTGTAACAGTCTTCCCATTCACTAATACTCTTTTTGAGTATTTGAGAGTTTCTGAGAATCTCAGATAGCTCAGATAGTAAAACAAGGAGAATGTTGTATAAGTTAGTAAGATGAGCATTTTCAAGTCTATCCATCTTGTTTATTGAAGTTTATATCTGGAGATACTTGCCTGATAGTGACTTTAATGTAATTTGCACACATTAGAAGGAAATTAAATTACCTATGTGCCAGCACTTCTTCTTCTTTCTTTTTTTTTTTTTTTTGTATTTTTCTTCTGACCTGTTGAAAGTTGATGTGATTTTAATATCTAGTAAAACTGCTTAACTTTGATATTCTTTTCCTTAGTGTATGTTAAGAATAATAATCCACCATCTTGGAAAACCTATTCTAGAAATACATAGAAAGTGTCATGTATAAAATTAATATTTAAATGTAATATATGAATAAATATTTAACATAGAAGTGAGCATGGTACTTTGACTTTTGGAAATATAATCAATATTGTCAACTATTTTTAATTTTATAGGTCAAAAAAGGAATGAATGACAAGATATGTAACAAATAATATGCATTATTTATTTTATAAATGTATATGGCTGCCCATCTCATTTACATGATTGGATGGCTAATAATTAAAATAAAATGAGAATAAAACTCATGTTAAAGATTTACCAAACAGTGAAATAACATAAAATATCACAGTAGCTGAGAATCCTCAATTAAAACGTTTCTATTCCAGCAGGCTGGCCTGGAATAACCTCTTTTAAAACTACTTAAATTCTTAAATTTTAATCTTATATATTAGGGTTTTTAAATCTTGTTTCAGGACCAAATTATTTAACTGTATTAAACAATCTTTAAATATTTATATTATATGTATTTTATTGTTTGAGCGTACACTGCCCTGAGTCCTTCAGGAGTAGAGCGGTATATAAATAAACAAATAAACAAACAAACAAATAAATAAATAAATCTAGATACAAGACAAAGAAATGGGCTCAGTCATACTATCAGGGCTTAGGGAGAAATATGTAGAAAGAACAATATAAATTATATTTCATAAGTAATAACAAACATTCTTTCTTCATTTTTTTCAAAATAAAGCTGGTTTCATTTCAATCAAAATTCTGTGCTTAAGAAAGGCAGCCACATAATAAGTCAACTGTTTCCAGGTGTTTGTTATGAAGTTGACTTGCGTTCTTTTCTTTCATTTTAATCTGTTCCTGAAATTGATTGAATCATTTTTGACTGAATGCTGACTTGTTTGCCAGCATGTTATGCCCTATTGATAATTTAGTCCAGTCATTGATGTATTGCTAAGCTGGACAAATACTTTGGAGTTGGTCCTTTAAATGCACAGCACCAAAGGACAACTTTTTGAATTTGCTTCATTGAGAAAATATGAAAGTGATTAAGCATATATTCACATGGAGTTGGCCAAGGCCTTCTTCCAAAGGTGCTGAATAAATCTGGAACATGAGGTGACTACTTTAACAACTTGAAAATATATGTTTTGTCCTCAGTTCCACACATTCCAGAGCACCTTTGCCAATTGGCTTTGTGTCTCTATTAGTGGCTTTCCATACCCTGGAAGATAAAAGAAACACATATTCAATTAAAATAAGTATATATAAAATATTTTATGGCTCACTATATTACTATTATTTTTTCTTTGCACCTGTGAAATGCATGGAAGTTGTAGAAGATAAATTCTACCAGGACCCATAAATAGTTTGATTCACTGCAGCTTGTAGGATTGAGAATCAATCAAAAGGATTTAAGTTAGTCATGACTTCCAATTATCTCAATGGATTTACTTTAAGTCCAGTTAAGGGTTGGATTCAATTTTTGTTTTACTCCAGTTACCACAGATTAATATTTGATTTATTATGTGCAATTGAGTCAGTGTTAACTCTTAGCAACCATATATACAGACCTTCTCCAAAATGATCTGTCCCCAGCTGAGCCTTCATATCTACCAGCAGTACACCCATCACCACTCTAATCAAGTTCATCCAGTATATTTTTGCAAATATAAAAGGAAAAAAATATTGTAAACATTCTAAAACAAATTTCTACATAACAGTACTTTGTGTTTATTTTATACACAGGAAAATAAATACTTCATAGTATAGCTTCATAATCCCATAATAGGAACTATTACAAAGCTAACGAAACTATTAGCCAAGTTTTGCCATTTTTATTTCTATGGAAAAATAAAATACATTCATATTTGGTTATTCTATATTTGTGGATCCTGGAAAGGTCGGCAGTTCAGTGATTCGAATCTCTAGTGCTGCATAATGGGGTGAGCTCCCATTACTTGTCCCAGCTTCTGCCAACCTAGCAGTTAGAAAATGCAAGTAGAAAAATAAGGACCACCTTTGGTGGGAAGATAACAGTGTTCCATGTGCCTTTGGCGTTTAGTCATGCCAGCCACATGACCACGGAGACATCTTTGGACAGCGCTGGTTCTTTGGCTTTGAAACAGAGATGAACACCGCCCCCTAGAGTCAGGAATGATTAGCACATACATGCAAGGGGAACCTTTACCATTACCTTATTTCCATACAGCAATGGGTCTTGTAAGTCCAATACAAATTTAAGATAGTGTTATTGATTCTGGTGTTTTTTAATTCTTAGGAAATGTTATTATAGGAAAAATGGAGTACTACTTTGGTTACATAGCTATCTTTAATAAGTGCAAAGTTGCCAAAATTGAGCAAAATTTATGAACAATATTTCTTCCTTTAGTAATGTTAAAATGATATTTTGCTTAGCAGCTAAATTAATTTATTGCATTCACCACTAGCTCTAATGTTTAACAATAAGAAAGCAGTTAAACTCCAAATTGATCAATAAATATGTGAACTGTGAAATAATCAGGGTTGTCATATTTGGAGACAACAAACATGGCAAGATGGATTTATTCAATAGTTTATAGGATAGATGGAAAGCTAAGCAGTACGTTTTCAGTTTTAAAGTTTTGGAAGATATGAATTCTGGTGAGAGTTTTCTTCAAGCAATTAAATTGATATGTACATTTTAGAATGCTCAAATTTATTTATTTACTTTATTTATCAAAATTTATATGCCACCCTTCTACTGTAGGATGCGGGGCGGCTTACACAATAAAAGAACATGATAAAATACTAAAATCAAAACCAAATTAAAATCCCCACACTTTAAAATCACACAGCCGATAATGGTTAATAGTGAGCTAAGTAAATAATGATATTCCAGAACTTACAAATACATACAATAGAAAAATTGATAATGAAACTGATGGAATTGGCAGAGATGGTGAAATTGAAAGTTTTGATTAAGGAAAATAATTTTGACCAATTTTATTTCTACATGGAAACCATTTCAGGCTTTTTGTGAGAAATCAAAGAAATGAAATTCTGATTGTGGATTAGAGTTATATGGGATTATAGAAATAATGTAGGCTACTGTGAACTTTAGAGTAAGAGTCTGATATATTTTTTAATCTATATCTCTACCAAAGAAAGTCAGAAATTAGTCTTTTTTCTATTCTCTATTTTTAAAAATTTTTTCAGTTTTATCCTGCTTTCTCATGCTTGTTCTTTTTTTAAAAAAAAAATACTCTAGCCCATTTATCTTTTCTTATTTTTTGTTTTGAAATTCAAGAAAATTATATTTATGGTGCTAAAATATTCCTCACCATTAGTCAAGAGAAAATCCCACAAAGAAAATTTTCAGAATGTTGTAATTCTCTGCTTTTCTTTTTCTGTTGCTTACCGATATGGCAATTTTAAGGTATGTAGGCTTCAACTTCCAGAATTCCCATGAGGGATTCTGGGAGTTGAAGTCCAAATTGCCAAGTTTGCAAAATACTTTTTAGAAACAAAGTATTTATCAGGATTCTCTGCAATCACAGCACTGTAGGGTTGCTTTTTGAACTATTGATAATTTTCACTTGGCCCCATTTATTTTTGCTAATTGGTTTTTGTAGGAACTGTAACGTGGAAGGTGATTCTTAAAGAGTATGTATGACTACTTTTAAAGCTTCATATGTGAGTATTTCCTTCTTTCACTCCCATTTTATATTTCTAGCTGCTATACCATGTTGATATAAGAGAAAATGAAGAATAGCTGAATTGAATAGTGGCATTATATATGTTGAAGCTTTTAAAAAGTTTTAAAAATACACCTATTCTCATACTACCTCTGCAGGATATCTTTACTATTTTTGTATGAAGGAGAAAAAAAACTTTTTTCACAAAAATGAAGACTTCTGGGAATGCCAATGCCTTGACATAGTTACGGTATTCAAGTCTAGATCTATCCTTTTAAAAATTATTTCCAATCAAGCATTTGTTCTTTTTTAACTATTGCTCTGAATGCTTTCATACATGTAAAGTACTCTAAGAGAGCCAGTTTGGTGTGATGGTTAAGGTATCAGGATAGAAACTGGGAATTCTAGTCCATGTTAGTACAAAGCCAATTAGGTGACCTTGAGCCAGTCACTCACTCTCAACCTTAGGAAGCAAGCCAAGCAACTGCAGGGACTTGCCCAGGCACTCACTAGAAACCAACTGATTCAAAAGCATGTGTGCACCTGTGCACCTGCACACACACCTGCATGTGCACACACACAAAGATTGTAATCTGTCTGCTATGTTTGTATCACACATTCATATTGATTGCAGACAAAATGAATGATAATGCTTGTACTTTATACACTTCCAGAAAATGTAATATACTCAATCAAGAATGAAGCATGAATATGTTGCCTTTAAGGTATCCTGGGAAGAAAGATAGAGACAGAAATAGTAAGATCTATTCCATCTCATGCATTATCCTAAAAAGTTCCTGTCACAACATCCCTGCAACCCAAGTCTGAAATTTGCCAGCTTTCAGCTTTCATCAGCTCAAAATCCATCCAGTTCCAATTATAGCCAGTTCCTTTAAAAACAAACAAGAAAAGCTTAAATCATCAAAATTTTGCAGCTGCTACAATTTCCCAAGCTGGGTGTATGCAGGTTAGCAAACATGTCAAGCCTTCTGTTACTACAATGTTTTAATGCCATGAGGGATGTATATGCACAATCCCTATTTTTATTGTTGTCAGGATAGTTTAAAATCTCCATAACACAGGTTATAGGATATAATTCTTCCTTTTTTTCATATTGTTTATAGATCTTGTGATGGATACAAAACATTCCCTAATGAATCCAGCTATTTTCGATGATGCTGATTCAATGTTCCACCACCAATGGCTACAAAAATCTTCCGGACTACAAATTGGCACCAAAGACATTTTAAAAGTCCATTTACTTGCTGCCACCTAGAGCGTTTGATGCTCAGATGTGGGAATAAGGCAAGGTGTCAGCTCAAAGGAAACTATGTTCCATAATCCACTTACAAACAGCAGAGCTTACAAAACTAGATAGATTGAAACACATTCTTTGAACAGCATTTCATAACTGGCTTGTTCTTAGATGATCAAAGTAGCCTTCAGGATATGAGATTTCACTGCTCTGCCTTTGTCTTTTAATCCCATTGAATCTTCATCTAGAACCTCCTGTGGCACCATCCTTGAATTATGCATCATCAGTCTGCTTCACTAAAGATTTACTAGGCATATAAATCACTGGTAAGGCTACTCAAGCTGATGATGAATTTGACTAATACATCATATGAACAAGAAGTTTAAGTGATAGATCACCATAAAGAAGGCGCTGTGCAGAAAAGAACCCAGGATCATATACCCTTGCTAGAAAATGTGCTCATTTTTTTTAATTAATGGGCTTTTTAAAAATTTCATAAAATGAATCCTGGATATTTAAAAAAAGGAAGACAAAAGCAAACATATATTTCAGTGATAGATGGAGTCACTATGTGTCAGTTAGGCAGCTATACAAATGTAATGAAAAATAATTACATGACATTTATAGTTACGTTGTTACAGTATGTTTTCTCCATATAATGTATTTATCTATGGTATTAATGATAACATTGAAAGAAGAAAATATTTATAGCTCAGGCTTGAACTTGGAATTCTTGGTGTTCTCTGAGCTTACTGGTTCTCTTGTAAACATTTTATTACCAAACCAGATAACATCATCAGCGCACAATGATAAAACTAAAATAATTTGTTTTGCAAACAAATTTATATTATAGCCATCCAAGCAGAGCTAAAACAATTTCTTAAGTTTGACCAAACTTTTCCATGTTAACATCATAACATAGTAAAAGAATAAAATGAGGCTATTCTAGACATGATAAATGAATGGTTTAACTTTTAACAATTGTTATATAAGATAATTCCTATTTAAAGTTCTAATCAATTTCTTCATTTCATTTCAATTGTATATTGATAGACTCATGAGGTATATTTTGGCTAACTTGCTAGTGCTAAACTAGACATGGTAAACTTGTGCTTCTGTAAATGTTGATCATCCACATCCCATAAACCTTAGTCTATGATGAATGATGGGAGTGTGGGGAGAGGGTAGAGTGGGATGGCAATTGTGGATCAACTATAATTCCTAATTTGGATCTACACTCTGATATGTATAACTAAACAATAGGATTCATTACTTTCTGTGCTCAAAACTCTGCTATTACAAATAAATATCAATATAAAGACGGTAGACAGCCACTACTCCATGAATCTGGAGTATATGACAATGTAGACCCATATATCATCCACAGGAGTTCAGTGTGGTTTTGATTACTGCAGTAATCAAGTTTGTATCCCACCTGATGCCAATACTACCATAGCTTTGAGATTCTTGTACAACATTGTTAGTAATCAGCAGAATAAGTATCCTGATGCTGTGCATATTATAGCGGGTGGCTTTAATTAGCCTGATTTAAAAGCAGTGCTCCCTAAATTCTATCAGCATGTTAAGTGTGCTACTAGAGGAGCAAACATATTGGACAAAGTATATGCCAACATTAAACATGGCTATAAGGTTATACAATTACCACATTTGGGACAATCAGACCATATGTCACTGCTTTTAACACCAGTATATATCCTTCTTAGGAGACAGGCTCTGTCTGTAATAAAGACAATGAAATCTTAGCCATAAGATTCCCAACAACTTCAGGATTGTTTTAAGAACACAAATTGAGACATCTTTTACCACCCTGACCTAGAGGAGCCACTGCAGCTATATGAAACACTGCACAGATACTATCACTGTGGATAAACATATTAGGATCTATCCCAATCAGAAGCCCTGGATGACCAAGGCAATCCAGTGCCTCTTGTATGACAGGACCAAGGCCTTTAGGTCTGCTGATAGGGCAAGATACAGTGTTGCCAGAGCTAGCCTAAAGAAAGGTATTTGGAAGGCCAAGACTGATTATAAGAGGAAGAGTGAGGATAATTTTTATAGTAATAACATGAGACAAGTGTGGCAAGGGATTCAATAAATTACCAACCATCAACCAGCCAATGTCATCCCTGCTGAGGGAGATGCTTCTGTTGTGGCCAGAACAGTGGAAGTGGAGCTGGCAGCAGAGTCTGACAGTGAGGAGGTTGGGGAGGAACAGGGGCCAGTCCTGGGGGCTGGGGAAAGCTCGGACGATGACTTGGAGGTAGAGAGGGAGATAGACAGCAGTGAGGGATAGGAACAACTGGAGCCCATTCCCAGTGTGCGCATGTGCAGAGCTGCCAGAAGATAATAACGACTCAGAAAGCAGGATCAATTTGGGAGTAAAGCCACACCTTGGAGATGATTGGCCCCTCCCATAGGAAAAAAAAGAGGAACGAATGGAGTGGAGGCTTTTGGAGGAAACAATTCGTTTGTTCGGTAGTTTCAAGAGTGAAAAGTTCTGGGTTTTGCCTTCCTCTGCACTTGGAAACAAGTTACATGGCAGCTTGCCAAACGAGATAATGTGCGTTGAGAAATATTCCTTTGAAAAACTGTTTGGACAAACCTTGCTGACTGTGAATGAAAGTAATTCACAGTTGTGTAAATAAAAGAGATTTTGCCAGGACCAATTCCTGCTTCCTTAAGGAACCTAGGTCAGAACAGCTTTATTGGCAGAGCAGCTGAATCATTTCTTTGCTTGCTTTAAAGTGGAGACATCAGAGACGGCTAAAATATAGCCACCAGCCCATTGTAGCTCCCACCTCATTGTGGAAAAACAGGAGGTGAGGAGCATTCTGAGGGCTGTGGACCCTAGAAAGGTTGCTGGTCCTGATGATATCTCTGGCCGAGTGCTTAAAGACTGTGCTGATCAGTTGGGTGGAGTCTTTACCAGAATTTTTAATCAGTATTTATCCCAGTCCACTATTCCATCTTGTATGGAGGCTTCCACCATTGTTCCGCTGCCAAAGAAGTTCCCTATCAATAACCTCAATGATTACAGCCCAGTGGCACTCACTGCTATCATCATGCAGTGCTTTGAGAAACTGGTCTGCCAGCACATCATTTCTGGTCTTCTGCATACATTTGATAAACACCAGTTTGCATACAGAAGAAATAGATCTACAGAGGATGCTATAGTCATCACTCTTCACTGACTCATTTGGAACAGTGGAGGAGGGGTTATGTGGGGATGCCTTTTGTAGATTTTAGCTCTACAAAAAGCTCTGCATTAAATACAATACTTTCACATAGACTAGTGTCTAAACTTATGGATTTTGGGCTTCTTATTCAATCTGCCTTTGGATTATGGATTTCCTGTCTGGTCACTCTCACAGGGTCAGATTAGGTAATCATATCTCTTCAGCCTTTATTCTTAACACTGGTACACCACAGGTTGCATGTTGAGTCCCTTACTCTATATTCTTTATATACATGACTGCATTCCCACTCACACGTAATACTATTTGTAATACTATTTAGTAATAGTAATACTATTACTAAATTTGCAGATGATACAACAGTGGTGGGACTGGTCTCCAGGGGGAGGAGAATAAGTCTCCCTGTCAAGATGAGGTGGACCGGTTGCTTTCATAGTGTGGAAACAATAACTTGGTCCTTAACACAAATAAGACCAAGGAGCTTATAGTGGACTATAGAAGGAATAGACCAGACATCCAGCCCTTGCTTATCATTGGAGACCAAATGGGGCAAGTGGTCAGTTTTAAGTTTCTGGGTGTTATCATACAAGAGGATCTGACCTGGGGTGCTCACATTGCAGCACTGGTCAAAACGGCCCAGCAGAGATTATATTACCTGAGACATCTCAGATGAGAAGTCTGAATGAAACTGCTGGTGACCTTCTACTTCTGCACCATAGAGAGTATTTTAACTTCCTGCACCTGTGTATGGTTAGCCAATTGCACAGTGGCAGATAGGACAGCACTCCAAAGGGTTAATGTCATTGCCCAGAAGATCATGGTTGCCCTCTCCCCCCTTGGGATAGCTTTATAGCTCCTGCTGTCTTAAGAAAGTTCAAAACGTTCTTAAAGATCCATCTCATCCTGGGCACCCTTTTTTTGAACTATTACCATCTGGCAGATGGTACAGGATAATAAAAACAAGGACAAATAGGCTGAAAAACAGCTTCTATCGCAGGGTAGTAACTATATTGAATTCTACTGTATAATGCAATATTAATGCAATATCAGTTTTCAATTTAATTGTATAGAATGTGAAGGATGAGTGTTTGTGTTTTATTTTTATAATTATAATGTACACTGAAAATGGCATTTAATTTCGTTGTATGAGGTGCAGTGACAATAAACTAAACTAAACTAAGCTAAGCTAAGCTAAACTAAGCTAAGCTAAGCTAAGCTAAGCTAAGCTAAGCTAAGCTAAGCTAAGCTAAACTAAACTAAACTAAACTAAACTAAACTAAACTAAACTAAACTAAACTAAACTAAACTAAACTAAACTAAACTAAACTAAATCAGTAACTCTTGTTTCACCTTATACCTATAATGAAACTAGTTCCAGGACAGGATAAGAATCAGGGGCTAGAGATAATTACAATTATGGCTATCCAATTGTTTTATGCCTAACACAGGGCTAAAACTCACAGTTTCTTGGTTTCTAGCTCAGTTCCTTTAACCAAACTAGCTCTTCTTCCCACCATCTCTGATGATGAGTCTGACCTCTGAGGAGAAGAACAACCACAACAAAAATATCAATTTCTCCAACCACAAAGTGAATGAAAAATTTCAAAAAGCATCTAGAACTGGCACCTAGTTTTAAAGTATATTCAGACAACTAATAACCCCCATAATTTACTGTTTACCTGTTTATTACATTCATTGATTCATACCTAACTTTTCTTTCATGATATTTGTCAGTATTTTTTATATATAGGATTTCCAGACTTTGCCTATTTTCAGCAGATTTAGCATTAGGCTGCATGGTGATTTGAATTTGACCATTAAAAGTAGCATGACAGCATGAATGCAGAATCTCTCTCAAGGCCTAATTACAATGTCTGCAACATTCTGGATGTGCATTAGATGTCAGCAAAGATGTTAGCACTTTGCTGATATTTAACAGAATAACAGAGTTGGGAGGGACCTTGGAGGTCTCCTAGTCCAAACCCCTGCTCAAGCAGGATACCCTATACAATTTCAGATAAACGATTGTCCAATCTCTTAAAAACCTCTAGTGTTGAAGCACCCACAACTTCTGTAGGTAAATCATTCCACTGATTAATTGTTATAACTGTCAGAAAAATTCTCCTTAGTTCTAGGTTGGCTGGCTCCTTGATTAGTTTCTATAATTAGTTTTCATAATTATTTAAACATCTGATTTGGTGGATCTAGTCATACTTAAAACATTTTGTCAAAACCATGGATTTTAGATTCTCCCCTTTCATGGATGGAGATCAGACATCAGAATCAAAAGTGGAAAGGACTGGGGGAATTAGGAAACAAATAAAACCATGCATTAAAAAAAACACTTATATAATTTAATAGAAAGGACATCATTTCCTTAATTAGGGCCTGGTGGCTCAGCAGACTAAAAGCATTGTGATTAACACCACACTTGCAATTACTGTAAATTCGAATCTCACTAGGCTCAAGGTTGACTCAGCCTTCCATCCTTTCTAAGGTAGGTAAAATGAGGACCCAGTTTGTGGGGGCAACAAGCTGACTTTGTATAAATATACAAAAGTATGAAGGCTATTGCTTAACGCATTGTAAGCCGCCCTGAGTCTCTGGACAAGGGCGGCATATAAATCAATTTTTTTTAAAAAAAAAATTGTATTCTACTTGTTGTAATATAGGAATGAGTATACACTGAGACACCCAAAAATGCTATATGCCAAGATAATCAATAGGACCATTTATAGGAAACAGGGTATTTTTTTCCTTGTCAAATTACCATTATGTTAAAAAGAATTAAGTAAAAATTGGATATACAAAGGTTTTGTTATGGGTTTGACATTTGAATTTCCACAATATGAGAAGATCAATAAGTAGAAAGTTTAAAAGAGCTGAATTGTAGTAAAGAGATCAAAGGTTGATCCAATAGTTTTGAAAAAGATAGCCTTTTATGGGATAATACAATTTAAATTCAAGAGGTTGGTGCTTAATTCATTTTTACCGAAAGAATCAAGTTGTTCGTCCTTCGGTTCATCACTCAATATTTTTCCCTGAGTGCAATAGTTTTATGATTTTTCAGAGGATATTTCATTTAATTTCTATTGGGATTAGTTGGTTCTCCAGATTTGAATTTCAAGTTTAAAGGAAGCATTTGATGTTAATAACTTTTGTATGTAGAGCTCCATTGAGTTTGGATTTTTTGGATCCAGAAGTACTTTTCCATAAGATTATATTTTAGTAAATCCCTGTGTGTGGAAGTAAGATAAACACACATCACTGAGTTGTAACTTCAATTAAATTATTGGATTTTTTTTCTTTGCCACATCAAAATATATTTTGAGCACTGAATACATGAAGAAGCTGTTTTTTTCTTATTGGACATAAGCACTTTTCTAACACTTCGAGACCTGAAAATGGGTGCCTCTGTATTGTTAGGTTCAGAGAATATTAAAATACATGCATTTGAAGGGGGGGGGGGGGAATCAAATATACAGAACTCCAGGAAATAAAAAAATACTTCAAAGGCAATGGCAAACCAAACTTTTACTGCATCCTTTCCTCTTCAGAAGCCTGTAGAAATGGTGGCTACTTAATGAATAGCAGAGGGGGATTCAGTCATGTGAGGCTTAAAGCATTTTTGAATCATTTTTTGAAGCGTGCACAGCTCTAATAGGAAGTATAATGGCTTCTGTCTCTCTCAATAGATATTGTCTCTCTTCTTCTTTACTATATTTTCATGTATTTAATGAGAGCTATTATTAGCTGGTTCATAGAGACATATATTTGAATTTGAAAATCCATACCAATAAAAGAATAAATTATTGATTTTCAGCTTCAATATCCCATCTATAAAATGGAAATAATGACCCAGTTCACAGAATCATTGTGACAAATATATTTGTGAACTGTACTTCGAATACAGTACTTCAATATCCACAGGATTCAGGCAGAAGCTATGATGATATCAGAAAGAAGTTTTTATGTCATGATGTTATTGTCCAAATAATATAAATTACATTCTTGCATTATTTTCTGACATCAGGGCACATGTGATGCCCTTTGTCTTTCCTATCAACTTGCCCCTTTTCCCATGGATGTTCCCATTAATATCTGGGTAACTACCACTGATTTACAAGGAATGAAGATGGAAACTTGCTAGGAGAAGCTTATTGTGTGAACATGTGGAGTCAGTTGAATGGGGAAATTTATAGCCAAGTATGAAACCTTCTCTGTCTTCTATGTGTAGGAAATAAATTAAAACTAAGTTAGACAAATAATTTATTGTATTTCTCTATACCTTACTATCTTTGCAAACTTAGTTGCTTCTACTCTGCCTGTACACTGCTTCATCTATTGCCTTTGTTCTTTATTATATCTCACCTCTCTTTTTGAGATATTAAGTTTATGCAACCATTCTTCATTTTCATCTTGACCAGCCCACCTTCCTTCATATATTTATCTTAAAATTCAGTTCTCATCCATTCTCTTTGTATGACTAGCCCATCTCAAAATATTTCTGTTTTGGGCATTCACTTTCATTTTCAATCTTTATTTATTTTTCATTCAATAGATTTGCTCCTATTTCTTCTCCTTTCTGTTCACCTTGTTCTTATGTACCCTATTCTTACTATATTCAAATTAATTCTTATGTCTCCTGGCATAACTATCTCTCATATTCATATAATATTTTTATCAGAAATCATTTTGGCTTCTTTTGATAAGCATTCAGTTCTTCAGTGAATCACACACATCTTACCATCTTTCTGGAGTATTCTGGAGTAATTTTGGAGATTTTTAATTTTGGGATTTCTCCGTTTATTTTTTTCATTTTTGTATACATGCTACCAGTATGTGGAAATTTTTTACTCTAATTTTTTGCCATTTATCTATGACATGAAATCATTAATTCCATTTTTCCTGGCGAATACAACTATCTTGATCTTTGATTTTCAGATCTATATTACTTATTGTGTTACATAATCAATCTAACATTTGAGGGGAATCATTCAAATACTCAGCAAACAGAACAGTACTAGTTGCATACTAAGTGAAAATACATGTATTTACTTCCTGACCATTATACTTCTAACATCACCAGGATTATCTCTTTTAAATTCATCCATAAATACTTTAAACAGTAAAGAAGGAAGCATACATATCTGTCCTGCTACCTGTTTGTTGAACCACTCACTAAGCCTTCTATTTATTTTCATACATGTTTTGCTTCAATGATACAGCTATTTTATCACATTTAGCAACCAATGCCCAAACGCTATATTTATACAATATGTGTCATAATTCAAGATTCTTTATTTTTATCATATGGTTTACTTAAATCAACAAAAATGCAATATATTCTTTCTTACATTCATGGGGTTTTTTTTCAGTGACCTGCTGAAGAGCAAGTATATACTCTTATGTTTCCTGCCAGGCCCGTAAGAAAATTACAGCCCTGTTTTCAGTTATGCTATCTTGTAGAAGATTTTATTGCCTACTTGAAATGTTTATTTCAGTTGTTTTATTTTGATATAGAAACATGCATTCAATTTAACCCCAGTTATACAAGCAATAACTTATTATACACATGCTATAAATGTACAGACACTGATATGAATTAATTATGCTAAGTATTAAGATACTAGTTTAGCTTTCTATTGATAGGGCCTAAACTAATAACTAGGCACAAATGAGGGTTCCAGGGGATCATTTCTTAATTTGTGAGAAAAGCATTATTCTTGTAGATTAGACAATACTGGCCTGCAAGTATTTATTGCAAATACTGCCTAACAAGGTATAAACATACCATATCAAATGCATAGCAAAGCACATGAATAAATTAGGATTACCAGAAAATATTTTTTTTATTTTATGACAAAGCTTAATGGCATTATAGTGTGTCATGTATGGTGTGTATATGTGTGTGTGTGTGTGTGTGTGTGTGCATGCACATGTGTATGTGTGTTGATAGTAATTTACATAAGAGCTGTTTGTGCCATCCCACAAGGAAGTTTCCCAACACATCTACACTTGAAGCCTTACTTATTTTTAATATTCTTAAATATTTTTAAAATAATTTCTATCTGTGTGTTCTTTTATAGAGCACATAAAATTTCTTCAATTTTATCCCAAATCATATATCTTTTTTTTAAAAAAAAGTCCATTGATTCTGCTTCTTGTTTACCTCCCATCACCCACATTCAAGATTTTTATTGCTTAATGTTTCAAGTCTGTATCATATCTACGAAGCAGTATATGCACTACACTGACATTCTCAGGACACCTCCTTAAGCAACTTTATAGAAGAAAAATTTGGTACCTGCTTGTAAATTGGGATTTTAATAGAAAGCATCTCAAGGCTGCAGAGGGAATAGTTAGTATGGATCAATTTCTTCTATTACACTAATTTCATCATGTATTGTATAAGTAAGCCCATCTCCCTTAGAACAAACAATCAGTTTACCAACAAAATAAAATAAAATAAAAATGATTCCGTTTTCTCTGGATCCAAAAAACACAATCCCTGTGGCATGTTTATGGGCAATCAAGAAGCAGATTATAAGAAATGTGATCCTGCAACTATGATGAGTAACATTCATTGTCAGTCATTCATCATTTCCCCTTTTTTTAACCATATCAAAGCCACCTTCCTTAACCTGAATGACATCCAGATTATGCAACCAAAGATGTTTTCAATTCCCAGCAGTCTCTGCTATGGGTGTGCTGGCTGGAAATTTTGGGAACTTAAATCTATACATTTGAAGGGAAGATGGAATAAGGAAAGCTTATATATTCATACATATATGAATAGCCACTTTTTATGGTAATTTTATGGTAATCCAATCCATAATTAATTTGGATTTCAGTTCTGAATCTTTCATCATTCAGTATTATTGGATAACTGAGGGTTCTAATATTAAGAAAGAGGAAGAAAAACTGTTCATCCTACTTCCTCCACATAATGCAGAATTTTATAACCCCCAATAATATTTTCACTTCCTTTCTATTTATGTTAAGCCCCACCACATATATTTTGTTTCTCTGACTTTCTTTCTCTGAATTGCCATACTGATAGGTGTACATCAATTGCTGTTAAAATGTTAAAATATAGGTAACATTTTGAAACATTGAAAAAGACCATCAACTATGTCTTCAAATTTCAATCCCACCACAATATTCCAGCAGACAGTCTCCCCCCCCGCCCCATAATAATAAAATGCTCAAACATAGATTGTAATGAGAATCTTTTATTCCCTGCCAATCAGAAATAATCTGGAGAATTAGAAATTTAAGGTATAACATTCAACTAGGAGAAAAATTATGTATGTGAAAGAGAAGTTTCTTACCAACATAGCTTTAGATTTGATGGCATATGATTATTGTGTTTTCCACTTGTTTTAAATATGAGTAGTTAACCAAAATTGATTAAGATATTATATTTAGCTAGTTCCAGCCTCGTACTGAATATGATTTCCATTGGATTTTAATCTTGATGCCAGGTTAAATTCCATATCTAGTTCACAGCATTTCCAGTTAAGAAAACTGAGTCAAGTTAAATTCTGGCCAAGTTTTGGGAGCATCACTTCTTGGTTCCCCTGATTTTCAGGCTTCATACAAGATCTAAATTAGGTTGTAAATATTATTCAATTGAATACGCTTTATTTGCATGAACCTTTGTTTATTTATTCCTACTTTATCTGGTAGCGTTATAATTCAAGGGCAGCCATTTTTAACAGCTGAGGCATTTTTTCCTGTCATATTGTACAATGGAACACACCTTTATATGTTTGAATACACATATTCCACTCCAAGGTGCCATAACAGAATATACTCTTTTTCCAAAAGCATCTGGTTTCTTGGCTGTTTCCCCAGATATCACTGGCAGCTGTACATTAGCTTTCAAAGGAATTTCTATGCATTTAGTTCCCAACAGGCTCTTTGCTAAGTCCTTATATAAACACTCATCTACATAGGAAACATCATAACCAAATAATGAAAGGGGAATTTGATAGTGTATTATGATATTAAAACAAAATAAAAACAATTTGTAAACAATTTGTCAGGAATTCACCTGTTGTTAAAAGCTCATAATACCATGTTTTGCACTTCTTAATCTGAACATAGGATATATAAAATGGTCTGGAATAAATATTGAACGGACAGTTGTGAAATGGGTAATTTAGAGATTAAAGGTAAAGTGAGCTGAAAGATTATTTTGGTCAGCAATATTTTCATATAGAATAAGACCATAAACTATCTAACAGAAAGAGACTGGGCACACTTTCTATTCAATAGACATGTTTTTTATCAGATATTGGGAAATACTCTTACCTTAAAGAGAAGGGTCATCTAGAAAGCACAAATGGTGAACAAGGAAGAGCTAAACCATCAATAAGTTTCTTTGTTTTTAGTAGTAATTTTAAACCCAATTTTACAACTATTGGTAAATCCACAAGTCCTAAAGGGCAATATTCCAAAACAAGAGAAAAGAAAAGAAAGAAACACTTCTTTCTTGATGGGGAGAAGAACAATGGAGCAGTGGTAGAGGAGATCACTGCTTTTATCCAAATGATCAAAACTACAGCATCCATTGTGTCCCAAGTTTTGCCTTTCAGCAATTCATGAGACGTAATAAAAGGGGTAGGACTTACATCCTAAGAGCTTAATGATGTTTACATCAGATTGAGAAAAAAATGCCATAATAGATTCCATTGAGAAAAAATGTCATAAACTGGAAAATATTTAAAGCAAGAACAGTTTCAGGAGCAAAATGAAATTCTTTCCCAGACAATTTTAAAAATAGCAATATCAAAGCTCTTTTTGGGGAGGAGGACTACAAAAATCACCCAATGAATACTATTTGGAAGCCATGTTGGAAGGATGATTTGGAAGAAAGATGAAGATCTGAAAATCAATAGCTTAGCAAGATGTAACTGTGCCATGGGCATCTGCAATGGGGTATTTGGGAAAAAAGCAAGTAAGAAACATATAAAACTGAAAGTGAATATCACTTGAAAAACATTGGAGTATATTTCAATGCTGGGCTTTGTTTTCTTTTTATATCTTTTTGGATGATGATGCTTAGTTTTGAGCCTCTCTCTTGATTCAAGTGGTGATAGAGGAACATGAAATCAATAGAGGAAAAAAGATTATCAAGAAGGGGTTCAAGTCTAGCAAATCTTTTTTTTGTGGGGGGAACATCTTTTATAGTTCTTTTCTTTGATTCAGATTGCTATCTCAATCTATAGGGAATTAAATCCTCATTTAGCTCAGAAAAGGGGACGACATAATTTTCAGTAGCTCCCATTAGATTCAGTGTTTTGCCTTTGAAAATTTGTTCTTGTTGTTGTTTTCACTTTGGCTATGCTGTAAAATCCAAAATTGGAATTACATCATGGCTTTATCTTTAAGGTGATATGAATGTAACCTTAAAAACCTATTTTGCTTTAAATAACCCTCAAAATAATATTTTTATAATAAATACAAATGACAGAATTTATAAATATATAAACAATACATTTTAGATGATGAACATGCTGGGTTTGGTTTGTACCACTCTTGTGGGTTTTTTTTAATCAAGCTAAATCTGTTATCCCTTGCTCTAATAATTGCCTCTTTCTTTGGTATTTATGTTAGCAGATCTTCTGTTCTTCCGGCAGATATCTATCCTGTCATTTCAAATCAATTGGCAAAAAGTAGCCTCAGCCAGAAGAAGTTACTTATGCCTTCTTTAAATTCCATCCATCTGGCATATCTTTTCAGCAGGATCTGCCATTCTTCATATCCTAATGATTCTACATTTACTAAGGACAAAAAATTATGCAGTTTCTATCCAATGCAGCAAATGTCTATGCCACTTACTTCCAAACAAGAATGGAAGTAATTTTATGCTATAAATGAACAATAATGCTTAATTTTAATCCAGTTTTTTTAAACTAATAGTTTCTAGATATTTTGAATTTTCTGGTCCCAGTTAACTTATACAGGTTCCATTTTATACTTACACTTATAACCTTTTTGGCTAACTAAAGCAGCAATTGATACAACAACAACAACAACAACAACAACAACAACAATATTTAGGCAATTAAATTCCTCTATCTAAAGATGATGAAACAAAAAAAAAAAGTTGAATAGATCACTGATCAACATCTACAAAAAATCTTATAAAATTGTTTGCTTAGTGTGCAATTAACCAAACTAATGGAAATTAACATGTTTTATCTTTTGTGCACCATAACCCAAAGCCCCTTCAAGGATTATTGCCTTGTCGTAGTGAAGGGACTTGCATAGCTCAATGAAGCTATGAGCTATGTCATGCATGGATACCTAAGACGGACAGGTCATAGCAGAGAGCTCTGACAAAATGTGATCCACTGGAGAAAAAATGGCAATCCACTCCAGTAAACCATGCCATGAAAACTCCATGGACAGTACCAAAAGAAAAAAGTTATGACGCCGTAAGATCAGCCACTCAGGTCAGAATGTGTCCAATATGCTATTGGGGAAGAGCAGAGGGCTAGTACTAGTAGTGCCAGAAAGAGTGAAGTGACTGGGCCATAGCCGAAAGGACGCTCAGCTGTGGATACATCTGGTGGTGAAAGGAAAGTCCAATGCTGTAAATATTTTTTTTCCCATAGGAACCTGGAATGTAAGATCCATGAATCAAGGCAAGCTATATGTGGTCAAACAAGAGATGAAAAGACTGAACATAGACATCTTAGGAATCAGTGAACTAAAATGGACAGGAATGGGTGAATTTAATTCAGATGACTATCAGGTATACTACTGCGGGCAAGAATCTCTCAGAAGAAATGGAGTAGCCTTCACAATCAATAAAAGAGCAGAAAAAGCAATACTGAGATTCAATCTCCAAAATGATAGAATGATCTCAGTTCGAATCCAAGGAAAACCATTCAATATCACAATAATCCAAGTCTATGACCTAACCACTGGTGCTGAAGAGAATGAAATTGACCAGTTCTATGAAGCCCTACAGCACCTTATAGAATTAACACCAAAAAAATGATGTCCTTATCATTATGGGAGATTGGAATGCTAAAGTAGGAAGCCAAAAGATAACCGGAATAACAGGCAAGTTTGGCCTTGGAGTATTAAATGAAGCTGGGCACAGGCTGATAGAATTCTGTCAAGACTTAAATTGAAGAAAATAGGGGAAAGCATTAGGCTACTCAGGTATGAACTAAAGCATATCCCTGATGAATATACAGTAGAGGTGACAAATAGATTTAAGGAATTAGATCTGACAGACAGAATGCCTGAAGAACTATGGACAGAGGTTCACAACATTGTACAAGGGGTAGCAACTAAAACCATCCCGAAGAAAAAGAAAGGCAAGAAAGCAAACTGGTTGTCTGAGGAAGCTTTGCAAATAGCTGAGAAAAGAAGGGAAGTGAAAGGCAAGGGAGAAAGAGAAAAATACCCCCAGGTTGAATGCAGAATTCCAGAGAATAGCTATAAGAGATAAGAACACATACTTACATGAACAGTGCAATAGAATAGGGAGGACCAGAGATCTCTTCAAGAAAATTGGAGTTCTGAAGGGAACATTTCATGCAAAGATGAGGATGATAAAGGACCAAAATGGTAGGGACCTAACAGAGACAGAAGAGATTAAGAAGAGGTGGCAAAATCACACAGAAAAACTATACAAGAACAAGCTTAATATCCCTGATAACCACAACGGGGTGGTCACTGACCTTGAGTCAGACATCCTAGAATGTGAGGTCAAATGGGCCTTAGGAAATCTGAGCAACAACAGAGCTAGTGGAGGTGACAGTATTTCAGCTGAGCTATTCAAAATCTTAAAAAACGATGCAGTAAAAGTGCTACACTCCATTTGCCAGCAAATTTGGAAAACTCAACAGTGGCCACAGGACTGAAAAAGGTAAGTTTACATTCCAGTTTCAGTTTGAACATGAAAGAATGTTCAAACTATCGCACCATTGCACTCATTTCACATGCTAGTAAGGTTATGCTTAAAATCCTACAAGCTAGGCTCCAGCAGTATGTGGATCGAGAACTACCAGAAGTACAGGCAGGATTTCGAAGAGGCAGAGGAACTAGAGATCAAATTGCTAACATACACTGTATCATGGAGAAAGCTAGGGAGTTGCAGAAAAAAAATCTACTTCTGCTTCATTGATTATGCTAAAGCCTTTGATTGTGTGGATCACAACAAATTGTGGCAAGTTCTTAAAGAGATGGGAGTACTAGACCATCTTATTTTTCTCTTGAGAAACCTATATGTGGGTCAAGAAACAACAGTGAGAACTGGACACGGAACCACTGATTGGTTCAATTCTCCATTGATGTGTTAGCATTTTATTTGTGGAGGAAGAAACCCCAAAATAAGACAATTTACTTAGGGTCAGGTTATAATTCAGGAGTAAAACAGTAATACACACACACACACACACACACACACACACACACACTATGAATATATATATACACAGCCACATATATATGTGTTGTGTGTGTGTGTTTGTATATACACATACATACACATACACACACATACATTATACATACATAACATACATATAAATACACACACACATACACACACACACACACTTATTGCTGATAAACCCAGCCAAGAAAAAACAAAATACTTACAGATGCAATCCAATTTTAAATGCTTTGGTTGGAATGTTAAAAAAGTGAACTTGCATATGATTAAGCTACCAAATATTCTATCCATTCCTGGATCATAGTATTCTTATTTCTGTATTTCAAACAGTTAACATTTACAGTGCTGGGCATTACTTTTATACCTCTTTAAATGCTTCCCTCTCCTCAGTTTTGAGTTGATTGGTTGACTGGTTTAAGTAATATCAACACTTATGGACAACAGCTTTTCTCAACAGTTTATAACTTAAAAGATGTAGTAAAATCCCACCATCCCTGCTGTGAAACATGCCCATCTTGTGTTAATGGTGCAGCTCACTTGACGCTATGAAATAATAAAAGGAGGGAATAAATCATATGTCTTTGCACAATAGTGCATTTTCATTCTACATCTTTTCTAACATGTTGGAAATTCTTATTGTGTTCTCCATTACTTAAATCACAGATCATTTTCCAAGTGTAAATTGGAACCAAGGAGCAGAAATATATAAACACTGAGGCCATAGTTCTTTGTGGCATCAATTTATTTTTTACTTATTTGTTCAACTTCTATATCCACCTAGCTCAACCAAGTATTTGGATAGTTTACAATTGTAAAATTCTAAAAAACTTAAACATCAAAATAATAAAAATATCATAATAAAATAAAATAAGCAACCTAGAATTAAGGGCAAATTTCCTGACAGTGAAGACAATTAACCAGTGGAACAGTTTGACTTCAGAAATTGTGGGTGTTCATCAGTTAAAGTTTTTAAGAAGCTACTGGACAGTCACTTGTCTGAAATGGTATTGGGTCTCCTGCTTGAGCAGGGGGCTGGAGTAGAATAGGTCTCCTCCAGCTCTATTCTGATTGATTGATTGATAATAAAGTCAAGTAATGGAGCCCTTAACTCATTCTGAGTTATAGGCCTGGGTACATAGTCAAGTTTTTAAAGCTTTGTGAAAAGCCGATAGGAATGGCGCCATTTAAATGTCTCAGGATAAAATATTTCGTAAGGCAGGGAATAACAGAAAAAAAGTCCATATTCTGGTTCCTGCCAGTTGACACTCTTTGGCTAATCAAATATACAGCATGCCAAATTTGTTGGATCAGATTGGATGGGCAGAAACTATTGGAAAAAGGTGGTCCTTCAGGTAACACAGTCCCAAGCCATGTAAGGTAACAATCAGCACCTTGAATTGTACCCAGAAACATATCAGCAACCAGTGCAGTTCATTGATTAGTGGTGTTACACGTGCTGTGTGGCCAGCACATTTTCCTGTGGATAGTTAGAGCAAAGAGATGTTTTTCGTCTATTTTAACTTAATATAGACCTCTTTTTTTCTTTCTACCACTCTATAATCCCTTATATTGCGGTGGAGTCAGGGAGATTGAATGGAGCTGAATGTTTATTTATTATTATTTATTTATTTTATTTATTTAATTTTTATACCACCCTTCTCCTGCGGGACTCAGGGCGGTGAACAGCCGAGATAAAAACATAACATATAAAATTTAAAAACAATTTAAAAGACATTAAATAGTTTCGACCCGACAATTTAAAACAACCCAATTTAAAACCAATTTCAATTAAAACCGAGAGGATGAGATCAAGCCAGCCCGGCTAGGTGGAATAGATGCGTTTTCAGGGCCCGACGAAAAGTCCGGAGGTTGTGTGTATCTCCGGGGGTAGGTCGTTCCAGAGGGCAAGTGCTGCCACAGAGAAGGCTCTCCTCCTGGAGGTCACCAGCCGACAATGTCTGGCCGATGGCACCCTGAGGAGGCCCTCTCTGTGTGAGCGAACTGGCCGGTGGGAGGCTATTGGCGGCAGAAGGCGGTCTCATAGATACCCCGGCCCTAAGCCATGGAGCGCTTTAAAGGTGGTCACCAACACCTTGAAGCACACCCGGAAGACCACAGGAAGCCAGTGCAGCTCGTGCAGGAGAGGTGTCACATGGGACCACCCCGTCGCTCCCATAATCCCCCATGTGGCCACATTCTGGACTAACTGGAGCCTCCAGGTACACCCCAAGGGGACCCCCATGTAGAGAGCATTGCAGTAGTCCAGGCGGGAAGTGACGACTGCTTGAGTGACCATGCGTAGGGGCGCAACTGGCGTATTAGGCGAACCTGATAAAAAGCCGCCCTGGCCACGGCCGTCATGTGCTCTTCTAAAGACAGCCGTGCATCCAGGAGGATGCCTAAGTTGCGAGCCCTCTCCATGGGGGCCAGTGATTCACCCCCAATAGCCAGCGATGGCACCGGCTGGCTATATCGGGACGCCGGAAGCCACAGCCACTCGGTCTTGGAAGAGTTGAGCCGGAGCCTGTTTCTCCCCATCCAGACCTGCACGGCCTCCAGCCACTGGGACATCACTTCAAGGGCATCCCTGGGGTGGCCTGGGGTGGAGATGTACAGCTGAGTGTCATCAGCGTACTGTGGAACTCTACCCCAAAGCCACAGATGATCTCACCCAGTGGCCTTATATAAATGTTGAACAGAAGGGGCAAGAGGACCCACCCTTGCGGCACCCCACAAACAAGGCACCTTGAGGTCGACTGCTGCCCCCCTGCCAACACAGATTGTGATCGGTCAGAGAGGTAGGAGGACAACCACTGCAAAATGGTGCCCCCCATCCCCAACCCCTTCAACCGGTGCAACATGATACCATGGTTGATGGTATCAAAAGCCGCTGAGAGATCTAACAGGACCAGGATAGAAGAACAACCCCTATCCCAAGCCCTCCAGAGATCATCCACAATGCGACCAATGCCCTTTCCGTTTACTGCTGGATGCCCTCTTGAGGTCTTCACAGAGTTCACAGCAGATATTTTCTCTTTGCATCCTGATAAAGAAGAATAGGATTGCATTCTATACCTCCTGAGTGGGAGGCAAACATCTTCACCTCTAGGCCATTGCACCATTCAATATATGCCTATTATTATAAATTATAAATATATGTCTTCTCTTTAAGGAGCCTAAAGAACTTTAACTGTTTAAACTTTAAACAAATTTAAGTTCGAGCTCTTAACAATTGGAGAAAAAAAATGTCATGAACATTTATAGTAGATATGAAAATCCACAGGTTGTGAGCAATAAGGAACTCTCCAACCAAATACTTCAAAAACATCCCTTCATTACATCACTGAATGCTAAAAAAAAATCTCAAGGGAAGAAAGTGTGTATGTGTGTGTGTGTGCATGTTTGTGTGTGTGTTGTATAGCCAGAGAGGCTAAGAATGTCTATGCCTCAACATCACTACTCCATGGCTTTCATGCCTCTTTTATTCTTGGATGTATCAGCCAAAGTACAAACTTTGGTAGAAAAAATGTTGACTAACTCATACAAGAAAAACCTTTGTATTTTCTAACCAATTATGACTATATACAAGTCAGATATACTATATGTGATATACAACACTATATCACATATATGTTGCAAAATGATACAGTATGATAGCAAAGAACTAAACCACCTAGTACTGTATTTTTCAGAGTATAAGAAGCACCGGAATATAAGACGCACCTTAGTTTTTGGGGAAGAAAATAAGAAAATAGCTGATTGGTGGCTGGATCGGCCTCGGGAATACCCCCAATCAGCTGTTTCCAGAGATGAATTTTAGCAACAGGTTTGTTGATTGTGAGCTCTGTGCCTTGCTTGTTTTGTTTTGTTTTGTTTTTTTCTGCCTCTGAAACTTCTGAAACTCCATTTCAGAAAAAACTTTTTTTCCTGCCTCTGAAAGCCTCTGAAATAGAGCTTCAGAAAAAAAGGCTTTTTTTCTGAAGCTTCTTTCAGAGGCTTTTATTCTGAAGACTACCTGTACTCTGTTCAATTTCTTTTCTTTGGTATTGGTATGTAGATTAACCTCTTCTGATCTGTTGGTTATTGTGTCATTCTCCAGATTTATTAGCATATTTTGGTTAGAACATTTACTGATTCTTCTTTTGTTGCTTGCCATATTATTTTAGATAAAAGCCTTTCAGAGGCTTTTTTTTTTTGAAGCTTCATTTCTGAAGCTTTTTTCCTGAAGCTTCTTTCAGAGGCATCTTGGCAGCCTCTGAAATCTCCATTTGCGAGGCTGGGCAGGCTTCATTCAGAGTATAAGACCCACCCAGATTTTCACGCTCTTTGGGAGGGAGGGGGCAGGTGTGTCTTATAGTCCGAAAAATCAGTAGTTTCAGCCTTGATACACTAGTCTTAAGTAAGACTGTGAGGACAGAATAGTATGAGTATGCAGCATATTTTAAGATGCAAGACTGGCAAAACGAATTACTTTTCTTCTGGCAGATCTTTGCCTTCCAAAAGTAACAGTATTTTATTAAACATTAAATTATTAAATCTACTGCCTTAAAAAAAGCAGTAAAATTGTTAAATTCAACTATTTTTTATTGCTATGCAAACACAGTACTCACAGACAATAGATAAGCATGTGCTGAAAATTGTGTTTTCATAAAGAAGCTCAGCTTGCAGCAAAGAAAAAAAAAGCAACAATAAAACATTTTCACTCTGATTTTACTATCATGTTTAGAGTCTCAGAGCAACCCTTCATTTAAGTATTTACTTTGTAGGGTACTTCAAATTGATGCATGGTTTGATGTTAACAACATTTCTCAATAAGCATTTATTAATATTTATCAGAAAAGTGAAGTATTATGTATGATCTCTGAAGGAGTGAGACATTGCTGGCATATAAATGAAGAAACGAGTATTTTCTCCTTGTGGCCTGTCCAGCTAAGAGTCAAACATCTGATATTAACTATTTAATCTGAAATTGACTACTTTTTATTCACCTATAACTATCATATTGGTCTTTAGATTACAACAGAAGAACACCAAGGGACATGTTTTTGGAGTCTATTTTCATATTGGGAAAGGCATTATTCATTTATTTCTAAACCAAAAATTGCTTAGATTTTTTAAAAGCTTGTTTTATTGGAGATGATTTGTTTGTTTATTCATATCTATCATTTATTTCTCTCTCTCTCCCTTCCCCCCACCTCTCTCTCTCTCTCTCTCTCACACACACACACACCCCTACCTATCAACTTCAGACCAATAATCAATTAAGCAATACCCCAATCAAGAAACTGCCAATAAAGCCAACAGCAAACAGCTCAACCAAAGAATCCCTAAAACCACCCCCACAGACAGGCAAGACACCAGAATATAAACTGACAGCAAACAGTACTCCTTACTAGCCCTGATGATGTTACCTAGTTAGGGTAATGAAACATCTGCAAGAAAACAAGCAAGCTCAGAAAGCACCAAGGATCCCTCACATCTGTCTATCTGTCCATCCGTCTGTCTGTCATCTATCTATATATCATCAAGTAATCCTCAATCTACAACCATTTCTTTAATGATCATTTAAAGTTACAAAGGCAGTGAAAGAAATGATTTGTGACTTTCAGCATCCCCACGTGGTCACGTAAACAAAATTCAGATACTTGGCAAGTGGTTCATAATTGTGACAGTTACAGGGTCCCAGCATTATGTCCAAATACTTTTGTGACTTTCTGACAAAGTCAATGGGAAAGCCACAACCATTCTACAATCATTGTTACTAATATATCAACTGAAGTGATTCCCTTAACAACTGTGGCAAGAAAGGTTGTTGTAAAATGGGAAAACTCACTTAACAAATGTCTTGCTTAGCAATGGGCTTAATTGTGGTCATATATTGAGGACTACCTATATTTAAATTTATTAGAGCCACCCAACCCCAATGAACTTAGTGCAATGTACTATTGTAATGTTAAAAATCATATTTCTTGCACAATCTTTATCTGAAGTTGCATACAAATGCAAGTAATTCTCGACTGACAATCGTACCTGAGCCCAAAATTTCTGTTGCTAAATGAAACATTTGTTAAAGAGTTTTGCCCCATGTTATGACCCTTCTTGCCACAGTTGTCAAGTGAATCATTACAGTTGTTAAGTTAGTCACACAGTGGTTAAGTGAATCTGTCTTTCCCATTGACTTTGCTTGTCAGAAAATCACAAAAGGTGATCACATGATCCCAAGAAACTGCAACTGTCATAAATATGAACTAGTTGCATTTGAATTTTGCCCATCAGGATGTTGCAACAGTTTTAAGTGTGAAAAACAGTCATAAACCACTTTTTTCAGTGCCATTGTAGCTTTGAACAGTCACTAAGTGAATTGTTGTAAGTCAAAGACTACCTGTAGTGATAGTGAGAGACAGCTACCTTGGTCCCCATAAACTTAATTTATCCCATTCCTTCAAAAATCCCAATTGTACAATTCCTCAAAAGCAGAGGAAGAGGTACAGCAGGAGTGAGTGATGTCACTGCCTTACAATCATTTCTTTCTCCACTACAATTCCTGAATCAGCGATTGGATAAGTTCTGTTACCAGATTCTTCTTCCTTTCTTCTCAGCTGGAAAAAGGATACAATTCAGTGTTAAGGAGAAGTGAAGCACGGAGCTAAGACTTACTTCAGTGTTTGATAAATAAAATAAAATGGTAGTAATTCATGGAAGCAAAAAATATTGTAAAATTGTCCAAATGTATTATAAGATTGAATTAGATTTGCATTTCTAATCTTAAATATCAATTGATTTCTGATTTTCAGGAGTAAATATAAAAATATCAGTCTGATTTGAACTGATGAATTACAATAGGTTTATACAAACAATAAATCTGTTCCGTTATGTACAGTAATAAACTGAAACCAAGATTTTAAAAATACTTGACAAAATTAAATTAACTAAAGTGATATTATTTTCTGCTTTGGGGGAAAGCATTTTAATTAACACAAAAAAGATAAAATTAAAAGTATAAAGTTAGCTAACTGATTTAAATCAAAATTATAGTGGTCGTACCGGCCACTTATATTGATAACATGGGGGGAAAAGCATAACCAGGTAAATCTTGAATCTAAATCCATTGAAGTAAGAAAAAGAAAGCCAAAATGTCTTATTGTTTTCCTAAAATGTGTCCATGTTCTGGAAAGTAATATTACCAATTAAACTAAAGAGAATTCAAAGAGATGCACAGCTACAGGAAAATAATTCCAAAGCCTGGGTACCACTGAAGGGAGACAAAGAACCAGAAGGACTCAACCTAAGTCTCCTGTCTTTCCTCCCAGAATTTAAGGAATGCTACTATACTACAGAATTTAAGGAATACTACTACTTTTTACTTTGGCCACCTAATGAGAAGGAAGGATTTACTGGAGAAGAGCCTAATGCTGGGAAAGATTGAGGGCAAAAGAAGAAGAGGACGACAGAGAACGAGGTGTCTGGATGGAGTCACTGAAGCAGTAGGCATGAGCTTAAATAGACACCAGAGGATGGTAGAAGACAGGAAGGCCTGGAGGATTATTGTCCATGGGGTCACGATGGGTCGGACATGACTTTGCAACTAACAACAACAACTATTCTTTTTGTTTACATAAATTCACTTCAAGGCCTTATTCCTGGCTTTCTACAAGAATATTATAAACTTAACTTATGACACAATACAACCATGATTTTGTTCCAAAAGTTCTTCCATACCTTAAACTGAAAAAAGAAAATGACATGTATTATAGTGGTACTTTTTAATTCATTTTAGGTCCATTTGTTTAAACCTAGATAATCAGCTCAATGTTTTAAAGACTCCAGAAAACAGTGAATAAGCCCAGAGATGTCTTAACACATGGGCCTGATGGGCACTTGCCCATGGGCCACACAAGCATAGGGGCCCCATACTAATCTGGTATGTTAACCCTTCAATGCACCTTGTATCATATAAATACAACAATGTATTTATTACATTTTACTGCATTTTTATTAATACTAACATGCATTAATAGAAATTTACACTGATTTTTTTCCATAGTTGATGAGAAAAGCCCCCATGTTTGTAATGTTTCAACACTGATTTTGTTGGATATGTCAATAAAATAAATATATGTTTAATTGTATTGACCATTTACATTCTTATTCCTGTGAGAAGTTGTCGTAGGGGCTCCAGTACACTGCTTTGCCCAGGGCCCATAATGCTGTTAAGATGGCCCTGAATAAACACACACACAAAAAAAACTCCTCTTGAATCTTAAGAGGAAAATGGAAATTTCATGGTTGAATAGAGAATTACCGTATATACTCGAGTATAAGCCGACCCGAATATAAGCCGAGACCCCCAATTTTACCACAAAAAACTGGGAAAACTTATTGACTCGAGTATAAGCCGGGGGTGGGAAATGCAGCGGCCACTGGTAAATTTCAAAATAAAAAAAGACTGGTCAAAAGTGCAAGGACCTGTCAGAAATCACTTTTTTCAGCCCTCTGGGTAGTCCTTTTGTGCATATGGACTACTCAGAGGGCTGAAAAAGTAATTTTTGACTGGTCCTCGCACTTGTGACCAGTCCTCGAACTTACGACTGTCCTCACATTTTATGTTTTTGCCCTATCTTATCACCACGGTGAAGAGAAGCAGCTGTGAAATGAGTGGCATGGTTGTTAAGAATGCTACAAATGGGCATAAATGATGACCAGTCATAAGTGCGAAGACCGGTCAAAAGTGCGAGGACCTGTCAGAAATCACTTTTTTCAGCCCTCTGTGTAGTCCTTTTGTGCATATGCACTACTCAGAGGGCTGAAAAAGTAATTTTTGACTGGTCCTCGCACTTGTGACCAGTCCTCGAACTTATGACTGTCCTCACATTTTACATTTTTGCCCTATCTTATCACCATTTCTCTCTCCCCCTCTCTTTCTCTTTCTTTCTCTCTCCCCCTCTTTCTCTCTCTCTCTCCTCCACTCTCTCTCTCATTCTCTTTCTCCCCCCTTCCTCAAAGAGAGAGGTGGTAGGTTTGAGGAGAAAGATTGCTGTACAATAAAAAAGATGGAAGGGAAGAAAACCAACCCCAAACAAACACACACACACAACCCCAAACACACAAACATACAATGTATTTTCTTTGAACAGAGTATTTGGCCGGTTCACAAATTTAAACAGCGTTCAGTCATTTCACTTAAATTTACAATTTCTATATTTCCTTTTTGCCATATTTATTCCTCATCTATTTTTTAAAAAAACCAATATTACCCTTCATCCTCATCTCTAATCTTAATCAAATTCAATTTTTCACTTCTATTCTATATTATACCCCTTCCCATTGTCATCTATTTTTATATCCATCCTCACATTGGTTAATTATGTAATATTACAGTTGTTCAATACAAATTCAACATTTTAATATAAATCAATTAGTTATATAACTATCTTTTTTGTATATTAATCAATATGAACATGAATATTCCAGTTATTTCCATGCAATCCAATTTCTTACAAATCAATTACCGGTAATTATATTTACCAATAATAATAAACCAAATAATTTCCCCCATATATTCTTCCAAACCACAACTTAACCATTTCTGCTTTCAACACAATATACAATTAATAGTATCTCAATTATTACAATTCCCTAGTTAAATAGAGCTTTTTCTTTTGTGTTTTAAAATCTTGAACTCTCCTCTTTTGCCATTTGCCATGAATTTCCCATTGTTTGCACCTACTTTTTTTGATGAGGAAAAAGAAATCTGCCTTTCCAACGTTGCAAGCAAAAGAAAAAGAAATCTCTCTCTGCCTCATTTTGTCACGTTGCAGCAAAGACCCTACTTTAGTTTCAGTTTCGCTTTTTTAGCATAGCTGGGAGTGGGGAGGGAAAATGCTCCGGCAATTTACCTCTTTGCAGCTAGCTAGCAACAGAGCCCCGGTAAAACAGCTGAGAGCACATCAACTGAGAGTCGGGAGATTCTTCAAATCAACTTATGGTAATTAACCTATACTGACCTGAAAGGGGCTGTTTTTTCTATTTTTGCAGACAGGGGTCTACTCATTTATTTTCTTTTAAAAAGGCATTTTTTTCGTGACTCGAATATAAGCCGAGGGGGCCTTTTTCAGCCTGAAAAACGTGCTGAAAAACTCGGCTTATATTCGAGTATATACGGTAAATCCAAATCTTTTTAAAACTAACCTGGTACAATCCCTTATTGACTTTTGTGAGGTTTTTTTTTTTTTAAGTTTTACATGTTTCCTAATTGAAGGCCTACTGTTAATAAATCAAGAATTCTTTGAAAGGAATGTGTCAGATTCCAGTGAAGATTTCGTTCACTTTTGGTTTTTTGATGTAAATCAAAATGTTGGGGAGGAGAGGAAAGGAAAAGTTCTCTCATATCTACTGATACATATGTTATGCTGAAGGGTATAGAAATATCTATTCATTGCAGCTATTAATAACTATTATTCATAATTTCAGCCTTTTCATATTTAACAATAGTTTCTTTCTCTCACCAGATTTATTTTAAAGCAAGAAATTGGTCTGAATAGAAGAGTAGTGGGTGTCATAACGCAAATAGTAGGTTTAAAATCTTGCTTATTCACCATAGATCTGTATCTTTCTAGCACAGTAAGTTCTGATTAATCTCAGAAAATGAAATGGGAAGCATTTCATGAATTCTTTTTCTTTTTCAAATCCTGAGTAGCATCATACTCAATTGCTCATTTTGAATTTTCCTGCTGCTCATCTATAATTACAGATTCATTGCAAAACTGTGATGTCAGTCCTCATTACTCTAATCCTTATCACAAGCATAAGTAGTTTTAAAACTTCCATCACAAATCATGAGAGCTTGGTAGTTTTCCTGGAAGAAATTATATGTGGATCATCTTTATAGTGATTTCTTGATGGCAACTTCAAAGTTTGATAAAGAGAAAAAAGGGAGAAACGGTAGGACCAGAAGCAATGGATGAAAAGTAATCAAGGAAAGAAGCAACCTAGAACTAAGAAGAAATTTCCTGACAGAACAATTAATCAGTGGAACTAGTTTTCTCCAGACATTGTGAGGACTCCAACACTGGAAGTTTTTAAGAAGAGAATGGACATCCATTTGACTGAAATGGTATAAGGCCGTGATGGCGAACCTATGGCACGGGTGCCAGAGGTAACACGCAGAACCCTCTCTGTGGGCACGCGCAGGGGTGGGTTTACTTACCTTTAATACCAGTTCACAAAGGGATTACACAGAAGCAAGAAGCTTCTGTGCATGCACATATTGCCAATGACGACATCCGGGGTGGTGGGCGGGGCCTTCAGCCAGTTTTACTACTGGTTCTTGTGAACCGGTCTGAACCGGGGACAACCCACCACTGGGCACACATGCCATTGCCAGTTGCTCTTCTGGTTTCCAGCGTGTGAATGAGCACCAGCCAGCTGATCTTCGTGCATGCCGTCGCCACAGAAACCAGAACACCAGATGGCTGGCACGCTCATATGCTCTGGCCAGCTGGTCTTTGAGTTTCTGGGGCTCTGACACGTGTGAAAACCAGCTGGCCAGCACACATGCGCACACCAAAAACCAGAAGACCAGGTGGCCAATATGCGCATGTGCACCGGCCAACTGGTCTTCAAATTTCCGGGGCTCTGGCACGCATGCACATATGTGTATTCTGGTATGGGCACTCAGTGCCAAAAAGGTTTGCCATCACTGTTATAAGGTTTCCTGTTTGTAAAAGGGCTTGGACTAGACCTCAAGGTCCTTTCCATCTCTATTATTCTGTTACCCTCTATAGGGAGCAACATTGCAACAATTAGACTGGGCCATGAGATGGACAGCAAATAAATTTAATAATAAATTTAAAAATAATTTTCTTAAAATATCCATTGCTACACATACAATAGCTTTATATCAGAGGTGAAACTCAGCAGGTTCTGACAGGTTCTGGAGAACCAGTAGCGGAAATTTTGAGCAGTTTGGAGAACCAGCAAATGCTACCTCTGGCTAGCACCAGAGTGGAATGGGAATGGAGATTTTGCAGTATCCTTCCCCTGCCATGCCCACCAAGCCATGCGCACCAAGCCACACCCACAGAACCAGTAGTAAAAAAAATTGGATTTTACCACTACTTTATATTCATTGTTTTATTTAATAAACCTTGAACTAAATGGTGAAATCTGGTGTACAAAGAATTCAATAAAAATCAAAGGAGATCTTGTGCCCCAAAAACCCTCTTTGGGAGCCAAGGTATCATTATACACATCACAATTTCTCCCTATGTTACTTTGTCCCATTTCCAACATCGCCTAGGATTTTGAACTTTGCTTTCTCACTTGCAACTCACATCTCTAGATGTAAAAGAAAATGAGCTCCCCAAAGAGATTTCAAAATCTTCTGTGTATGTAGGTTTTCATGATTTATCTCTCACCTGAGCAGAATAAGACTATCAGCACCAGTTAAGATTATGACCGCCATGCAACATATTCCTTAAATTATTTTTCTGAAACTGATTTATGAGTCTGTGTGCCAATGAAGGACAAATCTGAAGTCCTTTATATAAAAAAACTGCCAGTTTCAGTTGGCCCGTTGTATCCCCTTCTAAAGCATTAACTTAAAGCATTGCCGTCACCTTTCCACCTTTCCTTGTCTATTCTAGTTGATGCTGTCAGGTCCATGTTCTGAGCACGTTAGAATTTCTCTTCTGGTTTAATATACTTTTCTGTGTCTCAGTGATAGTGAGAAAAGGACAGCAATGACGCCAGGCAGAAGCAGCTGTATAGCCTGGCTGCTTTAATAAGGATAAAGAGAAGTATTCTTGAAGGGAGAAACAGAGATTATTTTATATTCTTATTATTCAGCTTGCCAGGGTAATATGAGAGACTAACTACAGCTGTGGAAGCAGTATTGTAATTACAGAAATACTTTGAAAAGACTTCCCCTCCCCGTTTTTTTATGTTCGGATAAAAATACTACACATTTCCCTTCATGTTGAAAAAAATGGCTGAATAGTGTAAGCTTGGAATTTTTTTTACTAGCATCAAAAAAATAAAGAAAAGTGCTGGCTTAACAGAGTTGAATTTATAAACCAAATCTGTTCTTGCCTTTGAAAGAGTGGTCGCTTCCCAATCTTCATTCCCAACTTTGTGGGCTATTAATCTTTAGCAGTGTGTGTGTGTGTGTGTGTGTGTGTGTGTGTGTGTAGAAGCAGAAGGATTTAGAGATGTCAAATAATTCTGATTAATTTTTTGGGAATGGATTATGGAATTTGTTTCTCTCTCTTTTTCTCTTTCTCAAACAACACAAGACAAATCTATTGAAGGATTTTTTCCCTCCCTGTTTTTCATTATCTTGGTTAGGGAAAAAAATAATCTAATTGTCAAAACAATTAGCTTTGTGTAGACATTTGACAACCACACAATAGGCTTCAAAGCATCAAGGGATATAAGCATACTGTATATGTAAGATCTACTTTGTAGTGTTCTGTGTATTGACTTGCCTTCTACTAGATCTGGTGCAGACAGCTTAAAATGTTTATGGAAGTGGGTTTGGATAACTACATAATTTCTGTCATTTGCACTAAACAAAACAAAACAAAACAAAATCATATGTTCATGCTCATTATAGAAATATCTGGATCTTTAGGGATTCTGAGTCAGGGTTTATGGACCACTCTATTCATATATAAATGAATATGTCTCCCAAACATCTGAGGTTAAAAGAAAACAGGAAAAGTATCATCCTGAAATGTCTGCTACTGTCACAATATGTTTAGTTGCGTTTTTATTTTCTTAACTACAGATACTTTTCATTGTCATGCCTTACTACTTAATAGTTGTTTAGGAGCATGCTTTATTTTGCCTCTTTATCATTGTGACTTGCTAATTAGCTCTCTTATGGCTGGTAAGTGTATTTACACAGAAAAACATTCCTCAAGGCATTAACCTACAATTAATGTGCTGCTGTTGTAAAATGCCTGTTTCTAGATTTGAGCATTCCATTTTGATAGTACAGATTGGTTCCTTCAAGTCTTTTTCCCCCCCAAAATTCTATACATATTATTGTATGTATTTTTCTTTAAATAATACATATTTTATAAAGTAAATCATTAACTTTAAATGCTGCCTTTGATTGTAATCTCAATTGCTATTTTAGACCTCCATTGTGTGATCTGATGTCACATTAGTTATTTATTAAAACTGACAAGCTGACCCTGCCCTCCATTGTTGAGCTGTTCTCATTTCCTGTGCTAGATCCACAAGAGTCTCTGTTGTACAGATCACATTGTGGATACTATCTTGACTTTTAAAAAAAACATATTCTGCAGATGATCCTGCACACAAACATTTTTTATTGCATATAAGCTAGAGGTTGGTTACTTGCATCTACTGTTCAAATTTCCAGTGTTTGAACTAAACTACATAGAATAATAATTGTGATGATGAACCTATGGCACACATGCTAGAGGTGGCATGCAGAGCCCTCTATGTGGGCACGCGCAGCATCAGCGGTTGCTCTTCTGGTTTCCAGCGTGTGCATGCACACTGGCCAGCTGATCTTTGCATGTGCCGGAGCCCCAAAAAGCCAAAGGCCAGCTGGACTTCGGGTTTCTGGTTCTCTGACACATGTAAGACCAGATGGCCAGTGCACATGCTTGTGCCAGAAACCAGAACACCAGGTGGCCAGCACACTCATGCTCGTGCGCGCATCAGCCACCTGGTCTTTGGGTTTCTGGGGCTCTGGCATGCACAAAGACCAGCTGGCCAGTGTACATGCCAAAAACCAGATGACCAGAAGACCAGGTGGTCTTTGGGTTTCTGGGGCTCCGGTGCATGTGCACACATGTGTGTTCTGGTTTGGGCACTCAGTGCCGAAAAGGTTTGCCATCACTGCAGTATAAGGTCAGGAACTACAATAGTTTTCTGAGGGTTCCGGATAGACTCAGCATATGCTCATTTTCACACAGCTTATTTCAAAGTCCCTTAGCAATTGACTACTTATAGGCTGGACATCTTGTTTACCAAAAAGGAACTCAGCCTGGAGCCATGTATTTAGTCCCCTCTGGTGGTTTGGTTGTGTAATCTCACAAAGGGCAATGGATTAAGAATAATAACTGGTGAACAATGGCAAAAGTAATTGACAAAAATGTAAAAAGCTTTTGAAAATCAGAGTGCCAGTTTTCTCCTGAAGCTGTTTACTTGATTTCGGTAAGGAACAAACAAGCCAATAAACCCAAGGTTCTGTTTATAAAGAAAAAAAACCTTGCATGCATATATTTGATAGAATTTTCAGTGGTCATCATCATCAGCCATTCAGTCATGTGTAACCTTGGGCCAGTTTATGGATCAGCACTCTCAATGCCCCTCTGCCTTGTACTGTCTTGTATTACTTCCTTCAGATTCACCTCAGTAATTTGCCACATTTCTAGTATTAGCATATATTAGGACGACCCCTTCTCCTTTTTCTGCTGGTCATACCTAGCATGACTTACTTTTTAATGAGTCAACTTGCATGACATGGCCAAAGTATGATAGCCTTTGTTTGGCAATCATGCCTTCAAATAATATTTTTGGTGAGGCTTGGTCTAGGACTTCTTTGTGATTTTTTTGCAATCCATGAGATGCATAATAATCATCTCCAGCACCACAATTCAAAGGTGTCACCCTTCTCCTTTCTGTCATTTTCAGAATCCAAGTTTCATAGTCATAAGTAGAAATTTGAAAAATTATTGTATTGACTGATCTGTATTTGGTTGGGAGGCTGATAACATTACTCTTCCAAATACTATTCATGCCAGAGATTGCAGTCCTTCCAAGTGCTATATGCCTTCTGATCTCAAGGTTGCAGTCACTACTTTTGTCGATTTTAGAGCCCAAGAAAATGAAGTCCTTTTTTTATTTTGAAGGTCTCTTTGTTGATCTATACTCTGACCTGTGTATTCTCTACAGTTATCATTATGTTTTTTCTTGATAGCAAAGAATAGTACTATTTTTTTATTTTCATCTTTGACCCTCAGAACTAGCCAATCCAGATTCCCCTTGCTTTCCATGAGGAATGTTGCATCATTTGTATATCAGAAGTTGTTTATATTCCTACTGCCAATTTTAACTTGGCATTTTATATATATTTATTTGAATTTCGTTTGGCCTATTATTTGTATTAACCTGCATTTAGGATATATAACTTGTTGCATTTTGTTTTTAATCAAGGAAAATAATTATGAATTTGTAGGATAAAATTGGTATATTATTTTTAAATGGGTATATAATTTCAGAACATATAGGGCAAATAATTGGGTAAAAGATCATAATTGTATTGACTAAAACTAGGATCTGTTATAAAATTAGTAACTGGCTTAATCAAACTGGTCTTTGTTTTAGATCCATCAAAAAGACATGATGAAGAAACATTCATTTAAGTTTTCTCAATGGGATTAATCTGGTGATCTAAAGAACCATGAGACCCAGAAATATCTTAATCATCTATCCTCTCAATATTCTGTAGGCTAAATATCCACTCCATGTCACTTCAGTGAGATGGAAAAACAATCTCCATGATTGCCTATAATGCCTATCATAGTGGATAAAGAATGGTTGGGTAAAACCCTTAAACAGATTAACATGTCCAAGACTATTGTAAAGGAAACATTGATGGGGCATTTAAAGATAATGTTTTCCCCATACTTTATTTCATTTATTTCAGTTTTTGTCCCTACTCCTCATTTATCCCAAGGGTAAGCATTAAGATGCAGTTTTGTATTAGATTTTACTGAACTTAAATGGAAAAACAATATTAGAACCATTAGACCCTTACCTGTATTATTATACTGAAGGGGCTAGCATATACATTTCTCAATACAAAAGAAAAAATATAACAATTCAAATGTATGAATTCAAACATCCACATAGGTTTGCTAATACCAAATGTGCAATCTCTTATGATTTATAAATGTGTATATATGCACATATATATCCTTAGTCTATACTATAGCACTATCTAAATACTTATAATAATATTGTATTTTTCAATTGTTTATTCAACTTTTGCATCAGATTCATTCTCTATCTTTCAAAATAAAAGGTCCTTAGGTTTGTATTTATAAGCTTTTAAGAATTAGTTTATTCTTATAATCCCATCTATTACACACATGTAATATTCATTCTAGTTTGAAGCTCCTAAATATATGAAAAATTATTAATTATAGTAAGTTAAAATAATACAATTGCAAAGCCTGTAACAAACTCAAGACAGGTTCATTTTGAATTTCTTTCACATGCTTATTTCAACCTCTGGACTATTCAGTCAATCATTATTTATTTTGGTCACTATTAAGCAGAAAACAGTGATAGAACTTCTAGATCAGGGGTGTCAAACTTGCGGCCCTTCGGCCGGATGTGTGATGCACTAGCCATGCCCATCCTTATTTTAGCGAAGCGGAAAAAGTCACAATACGTCACGTGATGACAATGTGATGACACCCTTGCTCTAGATTATGTAACTGCATTTTCCTGTCCCTTTTAAATGGTTCTTTTACACTAAGATCATTTTCTAACAAAAGCTAAGTGTATGGTTTAGTGATTAAGGCATTAAGTTAGAAACTGGGAGACTGTGAATTTTGCCTTAGGCACAAAGTCATTGGGTATCCTTAGACCAGTAAATGCTTCTCAAGTAAATGCTCGAATTTTAGGAATTTTGTCATTTTACTGCATTAAAAATTACAGGATTATCATAATTTTGGCAATAACTTGAGCCATGTCTTGGTGACCTCCATTTGATATTGAAATCTGGAGAAGTGTGGCTTGGCCCTAGTGCTTGAGGGACTACTTCATAATATACACTTTTGCTGAACTTTTCTCTTAAGCTTTATCATGCAACCCATAGGAAACTATTTCATACTCTGTAGGGCCGTTAGTTAATTGGTACACCTGTCTCAGTACTCTTTGCATTAATTGCTAGTATAGCCACGGATTAAATGAGAAACATAGTTTTCATTCTGGTCAATTTTTTAAAGTAAGCTTTTATTTCCTGCCTTAGCTAGATTGAAATAATAGGAAATAGTTGTCACCTTGAAAAGAAATATCTAGCACTTACTTTTTATTTTTGTTTTGTAAAAGCAAGACTGGCAGCTGTATAGCAGTAGGAACACAGGAAAACAGAATTAAAAATAGCTAGTTTTATTAAGGCACTTCCATTACAGGTGAAAGCACACCAGGATAAAATTACTATCTTATTGACTACACATTGCATTAAAGTTCTCTCCTCCAGAGATGGATGTCAACAGCCACTGCAAACAGCTGTAAAACCAAAAATGGATATTGGAAAAAATCCCAAGGAAAGAAATTGTACATTGTGCATTAAAAAGGTATTTGGAAAAAATTCAAGTTGTTTTAAACAACATGACTGTTTTGTGTGCTAAAGTCTGTGATAAGCACTCAGTGGATTGGATTCAAACTAATGTTATTGATAAGAGGATTTTTGAAATTCTTCACTGCATTTATAGACAAAAAATGAGTTGTAATGTTTCTGAATTTCTTTATGTGAATGACAAATTCTCGGAGACAAAACTGCCTTTAAGAGACACTATGGTCTCATTACTGAAACAAAGGAAACGGAGGAGAAAAAAAAACAGAAAGAATGTCTCACAGTAACATTCCTTCATATTTAATGTTAATTTGGAAATCCAAGAAGGTTGCTGATTTCTGAAGTGATGTTGAAAGACAGGACAATTCATTTACTTTTGAATTTCCAATATATTACAGTAAGTATGTGCAAGAATAGTTCACAGCCCTTGTCAGAATTTCTTCAAAAAATTATTTTGAAGAAAACCAAATCTCTATATCAAATTATTGTGGAGTTATTCCAAATTACATTTTTCTTTTGCCTAGTGCTAGTCCAAATGAAGAACACATATGTCTGATTCAACAATGATAATTGGAAACCACTGCCTTTAAATTAAAATTTGGTTACTGACACAAACCTTTCTGATATGCTACAATTGAGTTCTTCCACTTTTGGTTGCATTTGTGATAACATGGACATTCAATACATATAACCAACTCAGATCTTCCAAATTCACACCTATTATTTTCTTTGTATTCTGTATTTCTAGTAAAGAATAATCAGCTATGTAGCTGACACAGCTAATTTTCCTTCATTTTTTATATTTTTATATTTTTAATTCACTAACTTTTTCAACTTTCTATGCATAAAGACAACTGCTAATAAAAACTGCATGAAAGTTATATTGATAGTATTTCCCACTTTCTGCCTTGGCTAGGTCCCATGGCCTCAATATTAATGATGTAAGGAACAGTTAAACACATGTGGTCGATAACAGTGTTGCAAATATTTGCTTTATCATTTTTACCTGTGATGTAAAAATATATTGGAAAATCAATATCCATTGTTATGTTTGACTTTGTATTACAATGCATTCGGAAAGTATTCAGACATCCGTCACTTCTGTCAATTTTATTATGCTGCAGCCTAATTCTACAGTTGTTGAAATTCATTTTTCTACACTCAGTATCCCTTAATGTACATTAATCTACACTCAGTATCCTTAATGACAAAGTGGAAACAAAATTTTAGAAATGTCTGAAAATTTATTAAAAAGTAAAAACTGAAATATCACATTGGCACAAGTATTCAAACCTGTCACTCAATACTTTATCAAAGCACTTTTGACAGCAATTACAGCCTTGAGTCTTTGAGGGCATGATGTGACAAGCTTTGCACTGGATTGGGAGATTTTCTGCCATTTTTCTTTGCAAATCCTCTCAAGCTCTGTCAGGTTGGCTGGTGACCATTGGTGGCCAGCCAATTTCAGGCCCTCCAGAGTTGTTCAATAAGGTTCAAGTCAGGGCTCTGGCTCAGCCATTCTAGAACATTCACAGGCTAAGCCATTCCTGTGTTGTCTTTAATGGCTTTAATGGCTGTGTTTTTAAGATCATTGTCATTTTGGAAAGGGAACTTTTGGCCCAGTCTGAGGTGCTCAGCACTGTGGAACAGGGAGGATATCCCTATACTTTGCTCCATTAAGCTTTTCCTCAACCCTGACCAGTCTCCCAATCCCTGCTGTTTTCATTATGGGGTACTGAGTGTAGATTAATGAGGGGAAAAATGAATTATGAACACAATTTTCTGTAATGTAGAAGTTTTGCATACAAAGTTTGCATATGTCTTTTTCAAAGCAACCACCCAAAATAGGCATGTTGGGTCCACAAATAAACAATTTGTTCTGTAAGCTTTTGAAAATGAACTAGTCAATGCCAACAAATTCAATTCCTTCCTATTGTTTTTCCATTTTGGCAGATTATACCATTTTATGCCAGTTGAAAGCCAATTGATTTTTCTCCCTTTCCAACATAGGCAGTTTAAAAATAAACCTAATGAAACAAGAACAATAATGCAATGTTTTCCCCCAAATCATATTTAATGGAAATTATCTTGCGGAGTCTTCTGATGTTTATAATAATTATAGTTCAAATGCATAATTACATTGTTTATATGATATCCCTATGCAGACTTGTATTTTTGTAGGGAAAAGTATTTTGTATCTGTAATTGAATCCCTTTCTAGAAAAAAGAAAATTATATTGTCTTTTTGGTCTATACGTTGGACAGGCTTGATCCAACCTAAAAAAATACTAGTTGAACTTGAAACTACAGTTCCTCAAATTTGCAGCTAGTTTGTTTGCTGGAAATTCTGGAAGTTTAAATTCCCATCAGAAGGGTGCTAGGTTGGAGTAGATAGCATTAAACAAATATTTACTGAGACAATTTTGTTTTTCATTTTCATTCCTAAAGCCTAGAAAATATGACTGCCTTCACTTGGCATCTCATACAATCTCATGGAAATTAAACATGATTTGGCAATCTTTCTTTGTTTGTGTGTCTTTGTATAAATCTAATTCTGGGGATGATTGGATGGTTTTTAGGGGGATTTGGGATTTTCCAGTGCTTTGGGGTACTGTGTTGTCAATCCTTGTAATATGCAGTCCGCTTGCTGATTTTCAATGAACTTGATCCATCTTCATAAGCTCTATTAAGAAGTTGGAGTAAATTAACAAACATATAGCAATCAGACATTTACATCTCGAACTCAGTTGAACCGGCTGGCTTTTATTTTGAATCAGGCTGCAAGCTAATTGAAATCTATGTTCTAATACAATTGGCATTAGATTTCCTGATCATAATCTACCTGATTGCATTTAAACTATTATATGCTTCAAGGGTTCAGCTTGGCATTGCTCAGAATCATTGCTTGATGTCCACAATTGGAATCTACAGATTAGCCTCCAATGAGGGGAAAAAACCAGAATAATTTTAATATTGACAACTAATTTTCAGAATTTGTTATTACTATTAATTGGACATTAGCAGACGTTTACAGATTCGTGTCAGTTCTAAAATTTGCACTATTATATATTTTGAAAGTAAGGTATGGGATGTAATACATAAAAAATTAATGGGATCTTATGTATTTTCAGGTATTGTTATTAGACTCACTGTTTCAACGAGGGAATGGTAATAAGATTTATATATAAAGAATGCAAAAGCAAATTAAATATAGTGTTAGCAAGTCAGAATTAAAACATGAAACACCAAAATTGTAGCGTGCTTGTATTGTGAAAGCTTTTGGCAATAGACTGAACACGTTGCTTTGATGCTTTCTTGTTATTATGCTAATGCTTTTATTTCTGGCGTGAAGAAACAATTTAAGTGAACATATCCTGTTTATGGAGCTCAAGGGATCATGTTATTTCAATTGATTTCCTTTTCCATGAGAACTTCTCCATGCAAGAGTCTGAGGTTCAATCTATTTTCATCTTTTAAAAAAATAACCACAATGCAGGAGGCTACACTTTCACATTTCACATCATCACCAAAAAATACAGAGCTCTGACATGCAAGATAAATGAACAGCAAGCTGAAAAGCTTGGTGGAAGGGTCAATCCATTTGACTCATGGCCAATTGTTGAGAATGAGGGGTGGTTCAATCTTTTCTTCTTCTTCTAAAGTTCCTAAAACTACCACATTGTAAGAGTTTTTAAAATATTTTTATAATTATAAATTAAGAACATTTCTCTTCCTCTCTCTTTGTGCACGCATGTGTGTGAGAGAGAGACTGAGCAGTGTAAATTCTTAGCAATGAAAAAGAACGAGGAAAGTTGAAACAGAGTACCTGTGCTCATTAATTTGCTGATTTCCTTCGTAATATTTGATTAGTTTGCTAACATTCCCAAAAGCTGCAGGTGACTGGTTTGAACCCCCATTGGTTCTCCCATTATTTTGCCACATCTAAATAATCCAGGTCTTTCCTGCAGCAAATCATTTGTTAGAAAGCATCCAGTTCCTAGATGTATCTGAGTGGTTTACATATAAAGACAGGAAATAATAAAACAGAAAAAAATGATACATTAAATATTTAAGAATTTAATTAAAAACAAAACAATAAGAATACCATTAGGGACTTAACTACCACCTTAACTCCAGGCTTGGAAGAAAAATCCAGGCCTTCAAAAATTTCTCAGATTGAAGGATGGGAATCATTTGAATCTCTAGAGAGCAAGTGCTCTGACAGAGAATACATGCTTCATAGACCAAACAACCATAGCTACAGATTCTTGTCATTATAGAATCTGAATGTGTTCCTCTCCATCCAAATATCCCTAGCCTCCAAACAAGACATTGATAGCATGACCTGGCTTCCAAAATCAAGATATACAACATGATAACTTCTGTATACTGATGATGCCAGATATCAAACCATCAGATGACTCCATCCTTTGATTCCAGGTATAAGTTAAACATGAGAGGTGAGAGTGTTGAGTTCTGAGTCAATTCAAAGATGAAGAACTATAGAGATGACCCTCTCCTTCTAATCAGAAAGGAAGAGCCACTACTATCACATCTCACCCTTTGTAGCCAATTCAGGGGTTACCATGAAACATGACTGAGATAAGTCCAGATAACTCCTTCCTCTAAAATCCTTTACAATTGTTGTCCAAACAATGTTGTACACTGGACAATAATTATCCAGGATAGATGGATCCAGTGAATGGATCCTGAAAAAGAGTCATACTACCACCTTCTCCAAAGCTGAAGGAAGAGCCACTTTCTTCAAGAAGTCAACATTATTTTATGGCTAATCCCCACCTTAGTCATGAAATCCAATTGGGTGACTGAGTCAGTCACTCTGTCTCTCACAGCCCAAACCACCTCACAGAATTATTGTTATAGGGAACATAGGAGGAAGAAGATGTATTGGATTTGTTTGCTGCCTTGAGTTATGAATGAATGAATGAATGAATGAATGAATGAATGAATGAATGAATGATACCAGAGGTTGCCAACTACTCTTGTATATACTATATCTGGAAGAGGGTGATAAAAAGTGGGAACAACTGAGATCCTGGAGTCTCAGACAGTCCTAAGGCTTGTTTGAACATTGGTCACTCAGTCTCACCTAATTGTTTGCCAATCTTTCTAAGGCAGTGCACTATGGGGTTTTTTTTCCTATGCAAAACACCATAAAGAATAAAAGAAAGACATAAGTGTTCATTCCCATGATAATGCCAATGATGCTAAAACAATAAAATGTGCAATGTGATATCATAATATAAATGCTACCCATTTAAAAAAATACTACAATATCATAAGGAAGAACATAAGGGATAGAGTTTGCATTGTGATATCATGGATCATATTTCAACATTTGCTCCCTCGTGCTTCACTCTATAACTAATTATTAATGTAGGAAATTACATTCAAGGTTTCAGCAGAAATTCAAAATACACATATTAACATATATATACAAAATTGATGTTGCCATACATCCATCATATTTTTATGAGTAAATTATCAATGTTCGGATAACCTTACAAATTATTGATGTACATATGGCAGTTATGTCATATGTGTGAATCAATCATAATGTTAGGTTTTGCCTATATGAAAAGAGTGGGATAAAAATAAGAGAAATAGATAGATGCTATATAGTTATCAGAGTTATGAAATAACCAGAATCTGGATGCATCTGAATGATTAGTAAAAAAGGACAGGTGTTTTTCTTTTGTGAATAGATGTGTGTGAGAGAGAAAGGGAAAGGGAGGGAGGGAAGTCAAAAAGTAATGAATAGATAGGTGATGGTTAAATGAAAATAAACACAGAAAAGAGGAGGAGGAGAGGTTATCCGTGCATCCAGTGAGATTTAAGTTTAATTGTTACTAGCATTTGTGGCCCCTAACCACTTTCCCATTAGGAACACATTCTTCTACCAATAATCCCAGTATTAGAAAATGGTCAAACAAAGATCTTTGAATTTATAAAAGGCAAATCAAATAAGTGCACATTTTAAGCAACTTTATTCATTAAAATTTCAGCTTCCTTTTGATAGTTGGGTCCTAAAGGAGAGTCGTATGCTTCAAAGTGATCCAGTGATCCAACAATTAACCATATTGCAGTAAAGAACGATGTTCCTTCTCTTAATTTTCTCCAAACTGGTACTCACAGATAAAGATGATTGGCTTCAAATGGTAATTATCTGAACAAGAATAGAGCCTTAAGTTTTATATCTGTTGAGGGGAACAAGCTATTTTTTAAAATGCTAAAGTTCACTCAGTTGTATTACTGTACAGCCGTTCCCATTCTCCTGAAACAAACTTGGTTTCGAGACTTAATTGCTAAATGTTTCCTTCTTCATTTATGAAATGTGTAATGATTTTTAACATTTCTTATTGTGTGCACCCAATGAAAATAAGATATATTTGGGCAATATAAATAAAACTTCTTGTTGTCACTTACCTCCTTCTGAGTTCTGTAGGAGTGTGTACATTTTATTCTGGCTTCCTGCTGGCTTCTTGGCTTTCTTTGCAACCACAAATAGTTATTACTGTGCGTGCTTTTTGACATTTCCTTTCACTCTTGTCTTCGCAGCATTACTATAATAATTATAACATCTCAATAAAGGGAATCGAGTAGTTTCCTATTATAGTTGCAATGCTATTTCATAGCCCTGTGCTATAGAAATGAAAAACAAAACAAACCCCAGAAACAAAACAGAGATGATCCAAAGCTGCCTAATCATGGAATTAGAAGCAGTATTGATTTCTTTACTTCTCTTTTTCAATTATAGATTGGAGTGATTATAAAACACACCAAAATTGTATGTTCATACAACCAGAAACAATTCCTTTAGGAACCGTCTTCAAAATGCCTATTTTAGAAAGCATCAAATAAGAGTCAACTAGGTGAGAAGGGCAGAATAGAAATGTGATGAATAAGTAAAAATAAAATAAATGTAATCAGCCCCAGCACTCTTCTATGTAACATCTTCAAACATGTGGCCCTGGAATACTTTATTCCTCTCAAATTGGCACGTCATCTACAGGATTTAGCACAGGGTTTTCAAACTGGGAACCTTAAGATGTGTGGACTTCCCCAGCACGGTGACTGGGAAATTTTGGGACTTGAAGTTTACATATTTAAAGTTGACAGATTTAAAAAACACCAACTTAGACTCACTCTATGTATCAGTAGCAGGGGTGGTATTGACTTACGTTCGCTATTGGTTCGCAAATGTGAGCATGCATGCATGCACGCTCGTTTTGCTTGCACGTGACATCTCTGTGCATGCACAGGACCTTCTGCGCATGTGCAGAGCATCAAAAATGGGACGTGGTGATGTCCAGGCAGGTGGACGGAGTTACTGGTTCGCCAGAACCGGATAGAACTATCTGAATACCACCACTGATCAGTAGGAACCACTTAAAGATTCTAATAACATTCATTGGCAAGATATTGAAAAATTCATAAAATCTAAAATCAGACAAATACTTCTTTAGAGACCTGTATGTATGGTTCCCTGAACATGGTATGGTTCACTTGTTTATGTATACATATAGATACTATTTAGTATAAATCCCTCATCTTAAAGTTGTGAAGATTGAAATATGGCATTACCCAGCCATTTTAGAGGCATTTAAAACTTCACCTTTTTTGAAATTTAAGTTTCAGCAAAAAACAGGAAAACAGGAAAACAGGAAAATAAAAGAGTCAGGAATGAAACAAGATCAGGAATGTCAAAAAAAAAAGGAATAAAAAAATAGAAAAGAGTAACTTGGTATAGATACAAATATAAAGTATAGTGATTATTTTGCTCTAAGTTTAACAATGGAATACAGTACTTTTATAATAATTAACAATTCTATTCATCAAATCCCAAATTTAAAGTTTCATTTCTTTCAGTTTTTTTCAGAGACAGATAAATTAACTGTTTTGATTTTTTTTAAAAAGACTATCAAGCTTTGTTTCTACCTAGCTTTTCCCAGATCCATACACTCCCTTTAAAGTTTAAAACACATCTGGATTTTTTTTCCCCAGGAAACCAATCCATTGATGAGGTCCTTCAATAATCTGGATGCCTCTTTCTTGTACTAAGTAAGAGAAAATGACTTTATTTATTTATTTATTTATTTATTTATTTATTGGTTCGATTTATATGCCACCCTTTTCTGGAGACTCAGGGCGGCTTACAATGCATTAAGCAATAGCCTTCATACTTTTGTATATACCTGCTTAGTAGGGCTTTCATCCACCCCCAAGCGGTGTTCTTTTATATACAAAGTCAGCTTATTGCCCCCACAATCTAGGTCCTCATTTTACCTACCTTGAAAGGATGGAAGGCTGAGTCAACCTTGAGCCTGGTGAGATTCGAACTTGCAGTAATTGCAGGCAGCTGGTGCTACTTAATTTACCACTTTAATTTGCTACGCCACCAAGACTCTTCTTCCACATTTTTGGACAATTTATCTAAATTTTTCCACAATTTTTCAAAACCTTGTATTCTTTATTCTTTTCTATTCTATTCTAATAGTTAACTGCGATGTGGCAAGAGACAGTCAATTAGTCTTTCTACTCCTATCTCCTCTGCCACCCATTCCAAAAAGTTATGTATTACTGAGAATACTAACAATCATGAAAATAGATATTTCTATTTTTTAGCAAAAAAACTTTATTAAATTTACACACACAATTAAATATAGAAAACAAAAAAGTATTAAAAAGAAAAATATAACAAAAGAGGGAAATGCAAAGAAATAAGGAAAGAAGAAAGGAAATAGATAAACAATAATTACCAACTTTCTCCAGTACAGTTAGAAATATAAAATACATTAACCTTTTGGTCTAAAATTCAATACTATGGTAGTTTTATAATAATAAACAAGTCTAATTGTCAAATTAGCAACAATTATATAGTATTTCTTTTAGTTTCTAGAAAAATGTCCAAAAATAGTTTCTATGTTAAAAAAAAAAGGCTAGACAAGACTTTTCTTCAATCAAGGTTAATTTTGCCATCTAGGTCAGTTCATTTATCTTCACTATCCATTCTTCCATTGCAAGAATCTGTAAATCTGTTCATCTCTATGCATACAAAATTCTCCCTGTAGTTATCATATATAAAAACAAATTCCATATTTTTTTTCAACTGCTTATCCATCAAACCTAAAATTAAAAAAATATGGATTCAATTGTACATTTATTTTAAGAATGTTCTCAATTGAGTGCATGTTTGATCCCAATAACTCTTTACCTTAGACCACCAAAAATGATATAAGGTGCCTTCAGGGTGATTACATTTCCAACATATGTTTGACACACTATTATATGTCTGTGACCATTTATCAGAATTAACATATTCATCTTGCATATTCATTTTCAATAAAAGTATAAACATCTTGGCCAGACAGATGTTTCTTAAGATGCTGAGAAAAACCTGTACAGCACTCGGGAAAATTATATGAAAGGATGGATGGATGTTCAATTTCACAATGGTTGTTTAAGGTCTAGTAGATACTCAAAAGTTGTTTGTGAATATTTATATGAAGGAAGGAAAATACGTTGGCTTCCACATGAAGAAGATAGCATGTCTTTTCTACTTTGACACAATTGATAGGTCAACACATCTCAATGTGTATTTCTTCAAGGCAAGGGGTGAAATCCAGCAGGCTCTGACAGGTTCTAGAGAACCGGTAGTGGAAATTTTGAGTAGTTGGGAGAACTGGGAAATACCACCACTGGCTGGCCCCAGAATGGGGTGAGAGTGGAGATTTTGCAGTATCCTTCTCCTGCCATGCCTACCAAGCCACACCATGCCCACCAAGCCATGCCTCCAGAACTGGTAGTAAAAAAAATGGATTTTACCACTGCTTCAACGCATTTTCACATGAGGATTCTTCACTCATTTTAAAGCAGAACCTGCTCTCTAAGTGAAGGAATTCCCTTCTAAAGGTAGGGGAACTGATTTTCTTTGATGGGGTACAGAAATAGAAACCAAAGGATAGAATATATGTAAAGATTTGGCTTTGTTCCTGCACCCTGAAGGAACTTCATTCTGGCATGGAGGGAAGCTGAATATTCAGCAGAACAGAATCAAAATCTCTGAAAAGATCAGAGGGTCAATACAGTAAAATAAGTGCTGCTGGGTACTTAAAACAGGTGGGTTTTTTGTTGTTGTTTTTTGTTTGTTTTGTTCAGGGTCAGAAAATCCTACTTGGATTTCATCAGTTTAGCTCCTGACCAGAAACTCCCGGAATGTCCCCGTCTTCCCAAGACACTTTGCATTCCTTACCTGGGATTCAATTCACTTGATGACCAACATGATCACTTCACAACCACAATGGATAGAGATGGCATTGCAGTAATTAAGCAATGGGCAGTCATGTAATGTCTTGTTTAATAATCACTTTGCTCAAAGTCTGAGATTCTAATCCTAACTGTGGTTGTAAGGACTACCTGCTATATCAGAGTCAGCAATATTGCAGGTCTTTCTTTCTTAAAGGTATTATTTTTTATGAGTTTTAAAAATATATATAGTATAGAAGTTGACATTTCCTGTATGTATGTATGTATGTATGTATGTATGTATGTATGTATATACATACACACACATACCATAATTGTCTTTTTCCTAGATAACAAATCAGGATGCAAGACAAAAATCTCATTCACTCTATATTTCTTAAGATAAATTATCCCAATATATTCAGATCTGATATTCATTTAAATCCCATGGTCTTATTATTCATAGCATCCCAAAGCCCATTTTATATGGAATGAGTGAATCTTTATCACCACAAATCTATACGAGATTAACATTTAAGTCAGATATGAAATGAGTATGACTCCCTCCAAACATTTCCATCTGTCATCTTCACACAACTGTTAGAACTGAAACAGAAGAACAATGTTTTATTACACATATGTATGTGCACACAGAGAGGAAGAATTATCTGTACTGAAGGAAGAACAGCTGTTGGGAACCTTTGGCATTAGCAGGTGTGGAAAGCACTAAAGGGAGAACGCACTCTCCATTTTACACAATCCCTTTCCATCTGTCTCAGATTTTAAAAACCTTAAAGATAATTTTCCTAGCTTCCTTCAGTCTCTTTTATTTAGATATAATTGCAATCTATTTCTGCTTGTTATATTGTTGTCCATGCCTTGTAATTGTAGAACAGAGGGGTAACGATAACAAAACCCAAAGGTAATTAGTATCACCCTTTAATAAAATGATGGACAGGAGAAATCGGATCTCTTTCTCCCTTAGGTGATGGGAAACTCCAATTCTTCTGGTTTAGGTATTCAGGCCAAAACTAAAACGACTACTTTCTGACAGGTCTGTGCATGACTGCAGACAGCATATGTGCTATGAAAATCAAGGAAGTCATAGACACAGAGCATGATATTAAATTGGCAGAGAAGGAGTAACACTATTTGGTTTGGTTGCAGAAAGCATCCTACACTAACTGAACAGAATTCACTTGCCTTGTTTTCCAATTGTAATACCAATATAGTAGCTAAACAATGGGATTGGATTAAGGAGAATGTATATAGTAACACAGATTGATGGTGTTTTTTCTTCTTATTTTTTCTTCCTATTATTTTATTAAGTGCAAGAGGAGCTCTCTTTTGATCTCTCTAGATCAAAAGATGCACACTAATTGACAAACATGTTTGAGTTCAACTATTGGTCAGAAGTACAAACCTTAATTATTAGTTCTGGTTGATCTTGACCAAAGTTAAGTAGGGTCTAGATTACTGAATAGTTAAAAGGAAGATTATCATGGCTATAGGATAGATTAGGCTGAAGAAGAAAGTGGTAATGAGATTATATCTTGTTGCCCCATGAAACCTGCTTATATTATTGTCCACCAGAAGCTATGCTTGCCTCTATCATTTGTCTTGCTGGATAGCTCTAGCCAGCTAGCCTTTTCTGGCTCAGAAGCTTAATCAAGATCAGCTCTCATTACTGCATGAGAGCAGTAGTGAATGCTTAGACTGAAGTCTAGTTTAGAAAATCCAATCACAGGCACATGCACACAAAACAGTAGTAAATTACTCCTATATTGCTGTCAAGGAACCACTTGTGTTGAAATTCCTACAGGTATGCTTCCTTCCCCCTTCCCCCCCCCCCCCCAGCCTCTGGCACTGGCTTTCATGGGCATTTCAGTATAGGTGGCTAGAGAATAACCAGATTTTTGGTTTCTGTCATGAAATCTGCCTGTGGAAATGATCTGCACTTTATAAACTCTCATTTGGCCATTTTCATGGACTCGTTTGCTGATATACAGGGCTTGCAGTATAGAAGGTTACTAAACTTTACTGAAGGTTCAGCCATCTGAAGCCAAAATACACTGTCTATTAAAAAATGGGGGGAAATGTGTCCCCTAGAAGAGAAACAAAGCCAGGGAAATCTCCTAATTATTGCTTTCATCCAACAGTCTTATATTATCTGACAACCAGAATATAAAGACAGCATCCCTCACAAGCCTCATTAATGATTCACATAAGAGCTTTACCATCAGGGCAGTGCAAATAATGCCAGGATATTTCTCTGCTGACTTGAGGATTGGAAAAATGCATATTAATGTGACTGAATGGAAGAGCCTGTTGTGTTGACATTTATTATGAGCATCAGCAAAATCCTGTTGCTTTATCATTAATCTGCATTCTTCTTTTTGGCTCTTTATAACTTCTAAATTCCCATTCATAAAACTACTATCTCTGTAATGAGGGGATGGGATGGGGTTGAGAAAACAAATCTATTCCTACAATGAATTGCATTCATGAAAAAGCAAAGAGAATGATTAAACTATCTTTTGCAGAGAACTAACAAAATAAAGGAGTAGTCTAAAAAGGAGCACTTGATTTAAGTTGTGTAAGAGCTACATTTTACCTTCAATGAGCCTTTCATTTCACTTTTGTTGCTTAGAAAACCATTATTATTCCCTTTTTTCCCCCTCAGGTAGCAGGGCAAAGTGGTTGATACCTCCAGTTTGAGATATAGATTGACACTTTGTTTGGTAGCAGTCATGAGTGAGTTATTCCAATTTGCACTACCACAACTGGAAAATTTACCTCCACATGGCTGGAATTCCATTTCAAGCTGTCATGATACACTACACTGCGCCTGGTTCATCATGAGCTACAGCATTAGCAATGTGTTTCCTGAGATTTCTGCAGTCACCAAATATAGCCATGAAAGCAAATTCTCAAAAGAAAAGAAAAAAGAAGTTGGAATCAGAGCTTTAAAACCAACAAATAAAGTTCTCTATATTAACACACAGACACAAACACACAATTCAAAGGAATGTATGAATATAGGTATAAAGCAAGACTGTGTTTTGATTCTCTTCTGCTTCCTGAGCACTGACATATTTTTTTTTCATTTCACATAAGTATTTTGAGTAATAAGCATTCTGGTTTATTTTTATGACAGCTTAAAGATCTATCAAGGCTTTGATACTTTAAAGCAAATTAGGTATCAGTTATAGAATATAACTAATTTTTGTTTTCCTGCCTTCAAATTATTCTTAACCTCTGGGGATTGCCTGGAGAAGTTTGCCATTGCCTGCTTTCTAGAGATCAGAAACAATGACTGGCTATTGATCATCCATATAGCTTTGTGTCTAAGGCAGCACTTCTGGTTTCTAAACTATAACCACTTCATCAAATTGTCCACATTTAAATGCCCTGAGTTTATTTACTCTAACAACACATGGAGTCCTAAACAAGATCACAACTTCTCTATGCAGCTGGAAAAGTCAAAACCTAGTCTCC
>WNWU01013639.1:13974430-14012059 GCA_012654045.1 Ptyas mucosa
TCTTTTAAAAGCATTTTTTAACAACCTCTTCAGACGAAGAGATTGTAGAAAAAATGGTTTTAAAAGATTTTTTTAAAAAAGTTGGCCACCCAGTCACATTACCCCCCTCCAAGCCACACCCACAGAACCGGTAATAATAAATTTTACATTTCATCACTGGTTGATAGTTGCTGGCCCCATCTCCACAGGCAGAGAATAACTCTTTTGTCATTAGAAACTTCTAGTCTTGTTACAATTCCAATACATACAGAACAGTATAAGATTGTGAGAATAGGGACTCTATGCATTGTAAATAAAATATTCAAAGTATAAAAAACAGTATATCAAATGTAAATGAGACAAGAAATGTTAAGAATTGATTAAATGGCAGGAGAGGAATTTCAGGGCAACAACCAATCCTACGGTTGCATATTCATCTGTGTGCCTCAAACAAAATTGCAGTGTTGTTTTTACATCTTTATGGAGGGCCAAAAGAATAGAGTCCTACCTCACCCCAGGGGGGAGCATGTTGCACTGGGTAGAAAAGACTTGCTTCTTGACCCACCAATTTAAGTTTAAACATCTTTCCAGCAGTCAAAGTTGTACTACGGTAGTCATCCAAATATAGCTTAGGACCTAAATCTCTCAACGTGATGACTGTACTACACTCTTGTACTTATAGTTCCACAGATACCCAATTCTTCTTTTCTCAACTTTTTCTCAGTGATTCACTGTAGAATGTTAATTTTTACTTCCATTAAGAAACATAGTAAACTGAAGAAAACGTCATGTAAACTGAAGCTCAGTGCGCACCTGATTATGTAACTGCCTTGTATCTGACCTTAAACATTCAAGTCATGCAGTGAGATTATTCTTTAAAAGATTAATCCTCTACACATGTTTTCTCAAAACTGAGTTACAATAAATAAGGCTTATATTATCAGGAGTCATCAAATATATGATAGTATCAGCTACCAATCTATTGGAAATACAGTGAGTTGACACTTTTGTGTGTATTGTAATTTGCAACTCAACCATATTAATAAGAAAAGCACATGGAATAAACCCGATTATAATTGCTTTCAGTGATTTTTTTATATATTTAGTGCATGGCAGATACATGGATTTATAGTGGTTCAAATGTTAATGCCCAATCCACCCAGCCATTTAAGGACAGGGTGGTCTATGTTCAAAAGATCAGACAGCTTTCAGTGAAGTTTATGGCAAACTGGAGGGGCAAGAAAGCATTATAGCCAGCTGGAGGACACTGGTTTATGAAATCTCTCTGGATCAAAGATAAATTGTGAAATAACCCTAATATTTGAATATTTACTCTTTATAAGTGGAATGCAGAAACAGAAATTTCTGCAATCTCAGAAGTTAGGCAATTGGGGGGAGGGCACAAGATTCCATTTACACTTACAATCATTAACTTAACCTATGTTGACAAAAAGTCTAGCTATTTTCATTTCTTAATCAACTTTAGAAGTAATAAATCTATAGATGAAGAAAGATTTCCTTAGAAAGAAAGAAAGATTCTTTTGATGCGTCCAATTTTTCTTCAGGTTTAGAAAATTGATAACAGATTTTAAGGATTTAAAAAAATCACAGACTGTTTAACAAAGAGATGACTTAAAAAGTTTAAATAAATAAAAGGGGACAATTATTTTTCTATTTTTATTTTTAAATGAAACTGCTTTTGCATTAACATAAATTACAGTAGACAAAGGGACCTTGATGAGAATTCCTTGCATTTACTATTGAAGAGCACATGTAGTTGGTTGATTCCACATAACAAGAGATAAAGGTGATTTAACCCAGAGTATATTGCTTTGTGATGTGGATTATGTTGTATCTTAAAATTCCAGGTACCTCTAGAGTTGAAAGTATCAAACTTTGCTGGAGAGGAATTCACTGTAAATTAAATAAAAGGGGTTTATCGGGACGAGGACTCAGCTTTGTACTGCTGGGGAAAGCTAGGTCAGAACAGTCACCACAGCTCCACCACAGGAAAAAAATCATTGTTTGAAAAAAATTAAATGATATTATTTGCAATAAATGATACATATAAAAAAGAATACAAAATATTTTATATATAAAACTCGGTGAAATAATTTATTTCAGCAGATTAGATCTGCCCCCCGAGGCCACCCTGGAAACAGCGAAGGACTGGCCCGCAGCCCCTCAGCCAGGCACTGATCTGCAACCTGAAACTCCCCCAAGCACTATATGATACTAGCGCCCTCTCCACAACCAGTCATATTGGAAGGAGAACTGGAATATGAGGTGGAAGAAATCCTAGACTCTGGGAAATGAGGCATTGGAAAGACTATCCTGTTGCAGATCACTTCTGATAAAACACATGATATGTTCATGCCCCTGATTTAGTTCATCAGTTTCACCAGCACTTCCCTGACAAATCAGCCAACCAAGTCAAAGTTCCTCACTCAATTTCACCTGAGGAATCTGTCAAGGAGGAGGCTAGCCAGCCTCTCTACATTGCTCCACATTTGCCTATGATGGGCCTTCTACATCTGGCCTTCAATTTCCAGGAAGGGAGCACAGGGAACCTCTAATGATGTTTTTATGTTACAGCAAGTAACTGACTTCATCAGATGAGAATATTTCTCTGCTACTGCTTCCATTCCACCCTTGTAAAGTTTCCATGAGAACTCAGACTTTGAAGACAAAATGCAGGAGGGGGAAAGCAGCATAGAAGAACCAATGGAATAGGCTTCTTTTGTTATAAAAGAATGCAGGCAGGATCTTAAAAGAGGTGTATGCAATCAACTCTTCTGAGTCTATTCAGTTCATATTTCTCTCCAACAGATCTTCTGCTTTCAAATCTCAATCCTTTTGTGAATCTAATTTACCCAGAGCTGCATGCATCTGAATATTTTCCACAGCCATTATCATTTCATCATTTTTTTAAAAAAAAAAAAGAGTTTTCAACTAAGAATTGCATGTTACCAAACAGGATATTTTCAGATATCATATTTTGCATGCCTTTAATCTGATATGTTGTTGCTCTATGTAATTTAAGAATAGCAAATAAGAAAACACTGAATCAAAGTGAAAAAATAGAAAAAGAAACAGGGAATATATTTTCTGAATATTTTAATCCAAAAATTAAAAAAATATTAAAAAATAAGCTCCAAAAATTATTAAAATTGAAAAATTCTAAGATCACTCTCACAGTTACTACTATTGAACCAGGTACCACCAATGCTATACCTGTGCACTTAGTTTTTCTTATCTAAATGCAGAACCTTCCTTTTTTATCATTGAATTTCATTTTGTTAAATAGCACCCAATTTTCAAGTCTGTCAAGATCCCTCTGTATCTTAAGCCTTTCTTCTGGAGTGTTGGCCATTCCTGCCAGTTTGGTCTCATCTGCAAATTTGATGAGTTCCCCATCTATCCCCTCATCCAAATCATTGATTAAGGTGTTGAAGAGTACTTCCCTCAATGTAAATGCAGTTCCATTGAGAATTACATTTTGAATGTGGTTGGTCAACCAGTTATGATCCATCTGATAGTTATTTATTTTATTTAGCATATGGCAAATACATGGACTTAAAGTGGTTCAAATGTTACTGTCCAATCCACCAAACCATTCAAGAACAGGGTGGTCTATTCTGAAAAAATCAGACATTGGGCCAGTGCATGATCTTGATGGATATTCGGACACAATGTGATGGTATTTTATCAAGGAGCACCATGGTCACACTGAGAGGTAGAGACAAGACCCCACTTAAACAATGAGTCCTGGCAGATACTATGTTGGGTATGGATCCTGTTCAGAGTTGACCAATAAATAAATAATAATAAATAACTTTATTGTCATTGTACGTGTATACACAGTATACCCATACAATGAAATTCACTTAACACCCAAAGACCAGGTCCGTCACACATAACAATCCCCAAACACACTTTCACCCACCACAATTCTCCACCCCTAAACCACTCAAACATCCATACAACAGACCAAGTAGTACTGTCCAACAGCTCACTAATGGTGGCCCTTTAGTTCATTGTTTAGTGCAATTATAGCGATGGGATAAAAACTATACAGAAAACATGTGGTCCGAGTTTTAATTGCTCTGTATCTTCTGCCAGAAGGCAACAGTCCAAAAAGATTGTAAGCAGGATGGGAAGAGTCTCTGAGAATGTTATGCAACTTTATCAAACAGCGAGATTCGAAGATGTTGTCCAGGGCTGGTAGCTGGAGCAGATGATATTCTGGGCAGTTTTAATGGTTCTCTGTAGAGCTTTTTTGTCTGCTACAGAGCTTCTCCCATACCATGCAAGAATGCCGTATGTCAGGACACTCTCAATGGTGCTGTGATAGTAGGACAGAAGTAGATGCTGAGATAGATTTATCTTCCTGAGCATTCTCAGGAAGTACAGCCTCTTCTGTGCCTTCTTCACAAGCATGTTAGCATTCATAGTCCATGAGAGGTCCTCCGAGATATAAATGCCCAGAAATTTAAAACTACCCACCCTCTCCACCTCCTCACCATTTATGTACAATGGTGGATGTACATCTTTCTTCCTCCTGAAGTTAATTATAAGTTCTTTAGTTTTTGTAGTGTTAAGTGTGAGATTATTTTCATTACACCACAATGTCAGCCCTTCCTGTAAGCAGACTCATTGTTCTTATTAATGAGCCCCACCACTGTTGTGTTATCTGCAAATTTAATAATTGCATTGGTGTTACACAATGGGGTACAGGCATGTGTGTACAAGGAATTAAGGAAAGGGCTTAGCACACAACCCTGGGGGGCTCCTGTGCTTAGTATCAGAGTAGAGGAATGGTGAGATCCCATCCTTACTGACTGTGATCAGTATGTCAGAATGCTGGAGAGGAAGGTCAAAACCTGGCACCTTTTGTGTAGGGTCATCTATGCAACTGCCTGTATCTGGGCATTCAGCAGCCTATTTGGCTTCTCACTGTATGTTGATGCCAAAGTTGTTAGACAGTTGTTGAGCGAGTGCCAGAGAGGGTTTCCTGGATTTAAGCCTGCCAATTGATAGATGAGGAAGATTAGCGTGCACAGGAAGAAGTGGATTTCTCAAAATTTTGTTGTACTCCTTCAGTAAGGCTTCCTGCGTTCATAGAGTTGGTGGTGCAATGTGACTCAAGACAGGGACACAGCAAGTAGGAGTAAATTGAATGCAATTGCTTATGATCCTCATTGTATCATTTAGCACCAATCTTGCTAGTGTGGCAGCTATTAAGCCAAACAGGGGTGCAGTATTCAGCTGTGGAGTAGACCGACCCTAGTGCTGATATTCTGAGAGTAAAGTCTGAGGCTCCCCATCTTGATCCTCTTAGTTTCTAGAGTAAATTGTTCCTGGTATTGATTTTAGTGGACATGTTCTCTAAGTGTTTCTTATAGAAGAGAGTCCAATCCAAAGTCACTCCGAGGTATTTGGGTGAGGATCGTAAGGGAGTATGTTGTTATTCAGGTAGGCCTTTGGGGTGGCATTGGTGAGTTTGTTGTTGAGATGGAAACAGATGGTCACCGTTTTGCTTACACTGGGTATGAGTCTCCATTCAGCAAATTCCCAGGGACTTCAGGTCCTCAGAGAGGAGACAATTCAAAACTTCCAAGTTTTTAACTTGCACTGCTAGGGCCAGGTCATCTGCATATCTAAATTTACGTCCCCTTGTAGCTGGCATATCTGAGATATAAATATTGAACAGTATGGGTACCAGTACAGAACCCTGTGTTGTTGAGTTTTCTTAACTTGCTAACATTGCCCACCATAATGATGTGAAAGGATCTATCACTGAGCATATTGCTTATTAGGTGATAGAGGATTTTACAGGGGATGATGTGACTCAGTTTGTAAAGCATTCCCTTTTTCCACATGGTATCGTATGCTGCAATAAGGTGGATGAACACAGCTGTGGTTTTTAAGTCTCATTGGAAACCAGCCTCGATATGTCCTATTAAGCTCAGCACCTGATCAACACAACTGCAATTATGACGAAAGCCGGCTTGTTCCACAGGCAGAAATGTAGCTATTGGGGTCCAATTCTGTTTACGATAAGTTTATCCAGAAATTTGTAGCAAGAACTCAAAGGGCAATAGTGGCTTTCTACTCTGTCTTGTAGTTTGCCAGGTTTCAGAAGCAATATTACTTTGGCTTTTTTGAATTCCTGTGGGAGGTGTTTGCTAGAAAGTATGTTTGAAAAGAATTTGCTGAGCTAATTCCTTGTTAGTCTCTCAGAATGAATTAGAAATTCAGAGTAGATGCCATCAAAACCTGGTGCTTTGCTGGACTTCAGATTGTTGATGGCTGTGTCAATTTTGCCAACAGAAAAAGGATAGGTGAATTCAGAGTGTGATGGAGCCGACCGTCGAAAGGCTGAAAGCACTTTCTTGATGGTAGTTGTGTGCTCTTTCATCCTTGGTGCTTTAGAGAGGGAGACAAATCAGGAGGCTACTTGGTTGGCAGTTATGCTAGGAGTTTGCCGAGCAGGTTGTCTGGCAGCTCTCAGTTTCCTTAGTAGACTCTATGCTTTCCTGCTGGATTTTCTGCAATTTAATGAGATTGTGAGTTGTTCCCATGTCTTGTGACAAACTGCATCCAGGCTGTGTAATCTGGTTCTGATCACGTTTAATCCCCATTTTTATATTTTAACAAGTAGTAGGTTGGTCTATTTTATCAAATGCCTTACTGAAGTCCAAATAAATTATGTCCACATCATTCCTCTGGTCCACTAATTTTGTCAAAGAATTCAGTAAGATTTATCTGACATGTCTGTTTTTGATAAGCCCATGTTGGCTTTTAGTTATGACTTTGTTTGCCTAATGGATTTCCTTATTTCCTTATTTTCCTTACCTTTTTTCTTGTTTCTTACATGTTGAAAGATGTTGTTGTTGTTAATTTTGACTTTTGTCAAAAGCCTTAGTTTATTTTGAGACTTAGTTTTCCTCACTTCATCTTTGCAGGTTCAGGCTATTTGCTGATATTCTGCCTTAGTTATGTGCTCTTCTAATGTGAGATATATAACCATGTGAGATACAAAAAGAAATAAGACAAGGTTGTCCATTGTCCCCTGTCCTTTTATTTTAGTACTTGAAATACTGAATAGAGACATACAACAGGATGAGAGAATTATGGGTGTAAAGATTAAAAAAGAGACATATAAAGACATTTTGCGGATGTTTGGTGTTGATTTTGGAACATCTTTTAAAGATAAATGGAATATTAATGGGTAAATTAGAAAAATGTGGTGCACTAGCAGGTTTTAAGATTTATAAATAAAAGGCAAGAATGTTAACAAAAAGTACAAATATACAAAATCAAGAAAAACTGATAAATAAAATGGGTTTAAAGATTGCAAAGAAGGTACAATACTTGGATACAACCATGATAAATATGAATTTTATGTTATTTCAAAGCATTTATTTTAAGTTATGGATTGAAGTTTAAAAGTTATGTTAAGACAGGATTATTGTCATTGTTGGGGAAATTTATATTTATCTTTTTAATATTTTTAATCTAGCCTATTTATTTTCATAAATAACTCAATCTGTGTTATATCTAGGAGTACATATCTAGTACTCCTTCCTCCTAATTTTTCCACAATAGCAATCCGGTGAGGTGAGTTGAGTTGAGAAAGAGTGACAATTTCTGTAGTTAAGATGAATGTTTTACCTAGAATGTTATTTGTTTCAGACAATACTTTTGTTTTGACAAATGTACCATTTAAACAATGGAAGAAGGATATATCTAAATTTGTGTGGTAGAGGGAAAAACACAAATTAAATATAAGGTATTACAAGATACAAAGAAAAAAGGAGGACTTTACCATACTTGAAATTATACTTCTCTGTCTGTTGTTTAGTTTGGATGAAGGCATGGATGTTGCTGAGAAATAGGCAGGTAGGGTTATTTGAGATTTGGGTGGCATGGATATTTTGGCTATGATATTTAGGTAGCATGGATATTTTGGCTAAGTTTAATATAGATTTTAAAAATCATTATGTCAGACATGCAATTTTGTGAATATGAAATAAATACAAATCCAGATGGTACGCAAATATTACAATTCTCAGCACAAGAAGCATTTTATAGATTAGACATGATAAGCAAATATAAATAGTTATTATGAAACCCTATAAAAAGAATGTAAAATAGAATGATGAGAAAAATCTTGTCAGAGATGGATATTCCTGTTAATGGGTTTCTTACGTATTTTGTCAAACATGTATAAGATAGCAGATATAAGTATAAACATGATTATGAATACAGAAAATGGATATGAATAAATAGGGACAGTAGGACAGGGATGATAGGCACGTTGGTCTGCTTATGCACGCCCCTTACAGACCTCTTAGGAATGGAGTGAGGTCAACAGTAGACAGTCTAAGGTTAAAGTTTTTGGGGTTTGGGGATGAAACCACAGAGTCAGGTAGTGCATTCCAGGCATTGACCACTCTTTTGCTGAAGTTGCATTTTATGCAATCGAGTTTGGAGCGGTTTACCTTAAGTTTGTATCTATTGTGTGCTCATGTATTATTGCTGTTGAAGCTGAAGTAGTCAAATTTAGTCAGATTAAATTTCTGGTTATGTTATACAAGTAGAAAAATGGGAAATATTTAATAGAAAGGACTTAAATTTTACATTATCATCTAATGTAATCTTAAAGAGAATTTTTATAGAATGAGATACCATTGTATATGTCATCAGATAAATTGTGTAGAATGTAAAATGGCAGTTAAATGTATGTTGGAAATATGACCAACAGGAATATTTGGTGAACATGTAAAAAAGTCAGATAGTTTTAGATGCAAATACATGCACTGATTTAGAAGATGTTGTAGACCAGTGATGGCTAACCTTTTTGCCATCGCATGCAAAAAGCGGGGGTCATGGGGGGGTCATGGATGCGGGTGCCCACATCCATAATTCAATGCGCCCCGCCCTCCCGCCCATGAGCACATGACCCCCCACTTCCCCCTGCTTTTGGCACGTGATGGCACGGTGGGCCCATTTTGCCCCCTCCCCAGGCTCCAGAGGCTTTCTAGGAGCCTGGGGAGGGAAAAAACAGCCTTCCCCATCCTCCTGGAGGCCTTCTGGAGGCTGGAAACAGCCAGTTTCCCGACTTCCAGTGGGACTGGAAGGCCTGAAAATCAGTTGGCCAGTGCGCACATGCGCACTGGAGCTAAGCTAGGGCAACACTTGCATGCCCACCAATATGGCTCTGCGTGCCACCTGTGGCACCCGTGCCATAGGTTCGCCATCACGGTTGTAGACTAACATATACCGGTAATTGAAATCAGAGACTTTAATTTTGTGATTGATGGACAAGCAGTTGGAAAAATATCATGGAATGGTGTTTTAATGTTTGACAACTGCAGCAAGAATATTATATTCTCAAAAGTGCAAATATACTTGGCACTATCCTCAATAGAGGATTGTGGATGCTTGAAATGCTTGAAAAAGATGATGGAACTTACAGAGATAGTAAAGCCAATTTCCTTCCTTCCTTCCTTCCTTCCTTCCTTCCTTCCTTCCTTCCTTCCTTCCTTTCTTTGTCAACCAATTATTAATTTTATTCAAAACATTAAAATACAAACTCAAAAAAGGAAAAAATACAAAAACAAAACTGAACTAAACAAGACTACACACAAAATGTATATAAAAGAACAAAATAGACAAATACATTCATTGTTCCTCCTGGTTGAAGAGTGATAAATATATTTTAAAGATAATAGGTCCCCCCTCCCTGCTTACTAAGCAGGCACACAATTTCTACAACACTGTTTACTCAACTTGTTTAGCCTGACATCAATCTACTATATGAAAACATAGTTAACAGTAAAACCAATAGCAAATTAAATTTCAAAACCTTCTGTTAACCATCTATTTATTATATTTCACTTATAGAAAATCCACAATGATTTCTTGTCTACCATAAGTCACCACAATAATTGTCTCTTTTCCACCCAGGATCAAATATCTTTGATTGATTCTTAATAATAAGGTTTTTCTTTAAAATATTAATCATTTCTTTTCCATCAGTTGGATTTTATTCTCCAGTAAAGTCTCCTGTAAATTGTAACACAACATCTGGGTATAATAAAACCATTTCCTCATGTCCCTCAACCTTCTTGGAAATGTCAAATTCTTTACTGATCAATTCTATCAATTTTGAGTTTTTAGTATCCATTCCTTTCTCACAGTTATCTAACCAACTTATATTTTCTGACTTCACCTTATCTCTCAGGCCAGTAGCAAGTTACATCCAATTCATCTACAATTGTATATTGTAACTCTTGTTGAACTGCTGTCACTTGCATCTGCTTCCCACTTTCTAAGATCATTGTTATTTTATCAAGCTTTTTATCCAAATTTTTGAACTTTTAAGTCATTCTTTCTGCTCAGGATTTCCAATAAGCTTTGATATATTGGTTGCATTTTAACTGTAATTTAACCTCAGTAAGAGGTTGGACTAGAAGAACTCCAAGGTCCCTTCCAACTTTGTTACTCTGTAGTCAAAAAAAACTTCAGAAATTAAAATTTTACAGCTGGAACTTTTATAGAAGTTGTAAACAGCTCCTCACAAAGACAGGAAAATCATCACAAAAGATTAGCTTTAAAAAAAAACATTGAGAAGAGCTGTCTCAGAAGAAAAAAAGAGAGAGATAGAGAGAGAGAGATTTGTCAAAAATTAAAAAAATATCATGAAATACAAAATCCCTGTAGTGTAAGTACAATACCAATATAAATCAGATCAGATCTTTTTCACTACCCAAAGCTGCTGTGCCTTCCATGCAGGAGAAGCAGAAATAATTTATGGCTGCTAATAAAACAATAAAAAGAACATATAAAATAAACCACTTTAAGATCGAGCAGGGAATTAAATTAGATCAACATTCAACTAGTAGATTAATGTTTGAAAGTAAAAATCAGAAGGAAAAAAAATCAAAACATGCTGCTAAAACCCAGGTGTTTAAAATAGCAGGCAGCTGGAAAGGAAAAGATGGAGACTCTGAACTCTTCCAATTAGAACTGGTACTTTCCAGGTCCTCTTCTCAGGTAGGTCCATTGTCGTCCATCTTGAGTCATTCCTTGTAGCTCCAGTTCAAATCCAAGAAAAGTGCTGCCAAAAAACCAGCTTTGGCTGTGAAACCAGCTGTCTGTCAGCTGGAGAGAAAAACACCCTGCTGAGTCAGGATGCCATCTTTTGGAAAAACTGATTCCTTTGATTAGATTAAATAATATATGTGTTTATTTCTGACTGGAAACCCTTTTAGAAATTTTGCATGAAACAGTAGAAAATAAGCCTATGATATATTTAATGATTACAAAATAGAAAATAGATAATATTGTAGGTAAAACAAATAATAGCAAAATGTACTTTTTGCAATTGTATTTACATTTGCTGAAATAAAATCAGAACTATTTATTTGTATTTCTTTTCTTTTTAATTTTTGCCTTTTTCTTTTTTCCTTTCTTTTCTTTATATCCTTGCTTTTCTGTCTTTGAAAATTCTTAATAAAAATATACAAAAAGATAATTACTCCTAAATTGTTACGTCTAAACAAAAAGCCTTACAATAAAGTATTTTGGTTTGCTTGAAAATATACTCCCACTGTGATCAATGAAGTTTAGTCTATTGCATAAGGCTTGCTGCTTTAATATCCTTTATGTAGGAAGATACTTTAGTTATTAGACATTCCTTTGGAATACATGTGAACCATGGCAAAATTAGGCTGAGTCTTCTTCCAAAGTATCTGTTGGCTTAAAAGGGGGAGTCAGTTTTCATTAGGGTAAAACTGATTTAATGATTGCTAGATTTAGTCTTAAAAATACAGAATATCTAAAATTGGACTCCAGTGTCTTTTGTTATTTGTACCTTTGCAAATCATGATACAATAATTCATGAAAAAAACCTCCATTTATTTTCTCTCTCTAAACAAAATGTGTCACTTTCTAATTGAGAAGGTATATAGACAAGCCTAGATCTGCTGAAGTTTTTTCAGTGCAGGTACGTAAGGTTCTCATTCTCAGCATTAAGAAGAGACTGGACAAACACTTTTCTGAAATGGCATAGGGCTGTGATGGCAAACCTATGGCACGGGAGCCACAGGTGGCACGCGGAGCCATATCTGAGGGCACACGAGCATTGCCCTAGCTCAGCTCCAGCACACATGTGCCCGCCGGCCAGCTGATTTTCAGGCCTTCCAGGCTCACTGGAAGTCGGGAAATGGGCAGTTTCTGGCCTCCGGAGGGCCTCCAGGGGGGTTGAGGAAGGCCGTTTTTGCCCTCCCCAGGCTCCTAGAAAGCCTCTGGAGCCTGGGGAAAGTGAAAAACAGGCCCACTGTGCCATTACGTGCCAAAAACAGGAGGAGCGTGGGGGGAGCACGCGCATGTGCGCAGAAGGGCAGGGCACAGGTGGGCATTGAATTATGGGTGTGAGCACACACACACACGATCCCCCCGCTTTTGGCACGCGACAGCAAAAAGGTTAGTCATCACTGGCATAGGGTTTTCTGCTTGAGTAGGGGGTTGGGCTAGAAGACCTCCAAGGTCCCTTCCAACTCTATTATTCTGTAAATGCACAGCTGAAGAGACATTACAAACCCACTTTTTTCCATCTTGCCTGTTTTGATACTACTGGTGTTTCTTCTGGTTTCTAGGCTAGACTAACATCATGTTTTCAATAGTGTTGCCCTGTCATTTTACTATTTGTGATATATAATGTACTAAATTGTTTCTTTGTATAATCCAAATTTTCTACATACTTTATTATTTAAGAACATCATTAAAAAAAAGATTGCAGGTTCCTTTCCAGACACATATATGAAGTTCTAATGATCTTTGGAATCATCAAGTGACTTGGCTATGTTAAACAATTGCTACTTTCTCAGGTTTCAAAATTAGGTAAAACCAATAATGAGTTTCATTCCCACTGGCAATTCAATTCTATAATACCATTATGAGCATCTGCCTCTTCCATTAATTCAGCACCCAAGGCTTTCTTTGCTTTCCCATTCCACTATCTGCAATTCCTTTTGGATCAATTCCACAACATAGCCTTCTCTCATCTTTTGTAGATCATAAACTGGTCCTCATTTCTTCTCCCATTCATGACCTCATGGTAGTAAGGCTTTTATAGCAGTTGATTATAACACATGTGCACAATTCTGGCAAATATATCAGTGTTGAGATTGAAATTTGACTTTTCTTTTTCTTAAAACAAAGGGTAGAATGTTGAAGCAGAAGCATGTTTTCTGTTTCTCGTATTTGTGTTAAATTTTCCATTTTACATTCAATGGAATAAAGTATCGAACTGACCCAGGACATCCAGTTTGGTTTAGTGCTTAAGGAAACAGGCTAGAAAATGAGAGAACATGAGTTCTAGACTCAAATTTAGCACAAAAGCTGGCTGGATGATTTTGGGCCAGTCGCTCTTTCTCATCCCAACCGATCTCACATAGTTGTTGTGGGGAAAATAGGAGAGGAAAGGAGCATTAAATATGTTCACTGCCGACTTCCGGTTGGGACCCGAGGCGTTGGGATGCTGAGAGAGTGACTGCTGCTCCCTAACACTTCCAAACGCTGTGCTTTGGGGATCCCTTCGGGGACGCGGTGCCCGGAGAGCCCCGCGGACAAGAGGGCAAGCCAGGCGTGCGTGACAGCGGATCGCAACGCCGAACGCAACGACTGGGCGGCTCTGTCAAACCCAGCATAAGCGAGTCGGCCAGTAAATGGCTGACCTGAAGCCGCGGTAACTGACAACAAGAGAGGAAGCGACAGAGAGCGGAGGATATAGTGCCCAGCAGTTTAATACCTTTTTTCAGCCATCGAAAAATTGGCATCAGAGAGAGCTGCCGGTGGAGTCGGAGGAGAGGTGCTCAGAGAGAGGGAAAGCGGCATGTCAAGAGAGAGAGCGGATCGGAGAGAGGAGTTGCCGACGAGCCGGCGGAGGAGACGTGGGAGACGCGGCGAGAATATACACGCGAGGGAAGACGGGCGAGAGGAGTTGAGAACTGAGACTCAGAACCCTAGATCTGCTGCAGATGAGTTATAGTTGAAAGAAGAACGTATAGAAGATCACGGATCCTTTCTTTTTGGAAACTTTGGGACCGGAAGTGCAGCCATCGCAGAGGCTTCTCTGAGGATAAGTGAAATAGCTGACTCATTGCCACATGGACAGTTCAGCATAGAGAAACTCCATAGAATATACTACCTAGCGAATGACTATTCGTTTTCCTCTGTTACTCTACTGAAGTGAACGTGATACCTCGATATTTTTATTCTCTTATCTAATCCTCTAACTACGACAGTGTATTTAACTGTATCTATATTTATTACTCTATATTAATATATATACCCTATAGAACAAATATATTTATACTATCTTATATAGCTATTTGATTTACATATTATCGTAACTCTTATCTTTAATTAACTTATATTAGACTATATATTAACTCATATTAATCCATGTTATATTAATAGTAGGCTGAGACTGTTTGAATAGAAAAAAAAACTGTTTTTTTTATAATTTAACACAATTAATAGAACCGATCTTATATGTGATATATTTGTTTAGAATTAATTAAGGAACTTAAAATCAATTAAGAAAGATACTTGATTATAGCACCTTATACATTTCCCTTAAGAATTTTAGAGTAGATAGTAACTATTATTGCAATTGTTAGAAAATATATATTTATACTGGAACTATTTCTCTTAAAAAAAAAAATTGATACAATCCAATCGATACTAATAGAATATCTCCTGAACCCTTTTACAAAACTAAAGGAGACACAAGTTAGAAAAGGCTCAAGATTGGTTTAGAAGGAGACTCTTTGAATAGATAGTGACGAGCTTCATTGGATGGTTATTTGGAAAAATATAGAGAGGATATTAAGGAAACAAAAGGCGACTTTAAAAGAAATGGCAAGTTTGACTTCTACTATTGCAAAAACAGGGGAAAAGGTCCCTTCAAACCCAACGCTGTCAATGGCCTCCCCAGCTACTCAGAAACCACTAGATGGCCTACAGAAATTGGATAAGCCCCCTGTAACACCTACATTGCAAACAGTACAATCTTCCCTCCTATCTATACAAGAAACCATGTTAGCTATGCAGGAAAAATTACTGAATAGCCACTCTGAGTTGAAAATGGATATCCATGCGTTGGACTCAAAAATGAACGAGATCCAAACCTCCATCAGTAAGAATGAAAACAGAATTCAAAAAGTAGAGCAAAGGACGGAGAAAAACGAGAAGAAATTAGAAGCAGTGGACCAAACCCTATCGGCACAGAAGAAGGAAACGGAGGATTCTTTGATCCAACTCGAGATGGATAGGGCCTCGTTCTATCTCCGTTTTCAGAACATCATAGAAGATAAAGAAGAGGACCTGGGAGATAAGATGGCCGAGCTGATAGCGGAGGCTCTCCAGCAAGATAAACAGGAAATAATCAGGGAAATCGATGAGGCTTATAGAGTCCAGATGAACTATGTGAGGAGAAACAGGTTGCCAAGAGAAGTCCACGTACGTTTTGCTAGGAAAAGAGTGAGAGATATACTATATAACATAGCACGGGAAGAGCCAATTATTTATGGAGGGAAAGAGATAAATGTACTTAAACAGATCCCAAGAAGAGTGAGGGAAAGGAGGAAAAACTATAGATTTCTAACAATTCAGTTAAATAAGAGAAATATAGTATTTCGCTGGCTTATACCGGAGGGAATGCTAATTTCATGGCAGGGGAGAAAAATTAAAATCGATAGCTTAACTACGGCTCAAGAATTCCTGGAACAACTAAGAGGAGGGGAAGAAGAACAATCGAGTAAGGAGGACATAGAAACGGCGAATACAGAGGAGGAAACATCCCAAGAACAGAGTACGAAGGAAGATATAGAAGACGAAAAGAAAAAGGAAGACATAGAAGATAAAGGGAGGAAAACCAGACCAGTAAGACAAGTAACCCTAAAAGCAAACAAAAACTAGGCACTAGATACTAACGCTAGGGATGGATGGTATTAAAATCTTATCATTAAATGTCAATGGTTTAAATGAACCAAAAAAAAAGAAAACTAATTTTGACAAAACTAGTTAAACAAAACCCTGATATAATCTGCATGCAAGAAGTCCATGTAAAAAAAGATGAAGTATATCGCTTAGAATATCCTAAATTTGGCAAGGTATTCACGTCATTAGCTGAAAAAAAGAAAAGGGGAGTAGCCATTTACGTTAAGAAAGGAATAGAAGCCGAATGTAAATATAAAGACGGAAAAGGGAGAATATTAATAGTAGAAATAACGAGAGGGCCCTCTAAAATGATAGTGGTTGGGGTATATGCCCCAAATAAAAAACAAGGGAAATTTTTTGAAAAATTACATGAACAACTTGCTAAATGGACATAGAATGAAATATGTCTGTTAGGGGATATGAATGGAATTGTAGACCCGAGTAAAGATTATAAAAGTGGCAAAACCAGGAAAAACAAAAGACTTCCCCTACCAAAAAGTTTTTTCGACTTAACTGAGGAAATTAACTTAATAGATATGTGGCGCACACTACACCCCCAAGAAAAACAATATACATTTTACTCAATTCCACAGAACTCCTGGTCCAGAATAGACATGGTATGGGTCACTAGGAAACTAGGCTTAGAAATTAAAAGAGTGGAAATGTGTACAAATACTTGGACAGATCATAAGCTGCTGGAAATTAATTGGCTATATAGGAACAGGAGGAAACAACCGAGATGGAGCCTTAGGACAAATTTGTTAAATGATAAAGAGCTCCAATCAAAACTAAATAAAGAAATTAAACAATTTTTTGTAGAAAACGGGGAACAAGGCACGGCAAGAGAAGTTGTCTGGGACACTATGAAAGCTTATGTGAGAGGGATAGTTATCTCGCACATGGCATTTAAAAATAAAACAGAACGAAAGGCCAGGGAGGGTTATACTAAAACCTTAATAGAATCAGAAAAAGAATTACAACAAAATCCGGGAGACGAGGGGGCCAAACAGAGGTGGTTGATGGCGAGACATAGAATAAATCTGTTAGATCAGGATGAGATGGCACAAAAAATAAAGAGATCTAAACACTACTGCTTCGAAAACGCCAACAAGTCAGGAAGATGGCTCGCCTACAAACTAAAGAAGGAAAAGGAAAAGAATCAGATCTTGGTACTGGAAGATTCTAAAGGAAATCTCTTAATAAGGGAAGAGGAAAAATTAGAGTATGTGAGGGAATTCTATGAAAACCTGTACCAAGATGAGAAAATAGAACCAAATAAGGTAGAAAAATATCTGATGGATGCTGGCCTACCCCAAATCACGGAAAAAGAAAGAGAAATGCTGAATAGAAAAATCACAATAGAAGAATTAAAAGCAGCCCTCTCTAAAACAAAAAAGAATAAAACTCCAGGTCCAGACGGCCTCCCTGGGGAATTCTATGTAAAATTGGAAGAAGCATTAAGCCTAGAGCTATTAGAAATATTTAACGAAGCCTTAGTAGGCTCAACAATCCCGGACACCTGGAGAGAAGCATACTTAACGCTCATCTTGAAAGACGGCGCTGACCCAAAAAGATTAGCAAATTACAGACCCATCTCTCTCTTAAACTCCGACTACAAACTATTTATGAATATAATAGCCGAAAGAGTTAAAAAAATCTTAAACTCATGGATACACAAAGATCAAAACGGATTCCTCCCGGGGAGGCAAATCAGAGACAATCTAAGAATAGTATTAAATACCATAGAATATTATGAACAGCACCCTGAAAAACAACTTGCACTGATGTTTGTTGACGCCCAAAAGGCCTTTGATAATTTAAATTGGAATTTTATGATAAACCAAATAAATTTAATGGAATTCGGAACAAACTTTAGGAAAATGATCCAAAATATTTATCATAAACAGAGGGCCAATATATTGATCAACGGGGATAAGACCCAAACATTCCAGATCCAAAAAGGAGTAAGGCAGGGATGCCCTCTATCTCCCTTACTTTATATTCTTGCACTAGAGGTGTTGCTGATAAAGATTAGAGCCACTAAAGAAATCAAAGGACCTAGGGTGAGGAAGGAAATTTACAAGATACAAGCTTTCGCAGATGACGTAGCCCTTATCATGGAAGACCCACTAGAAACTGGACCAAGAGTTCTATTAGAAATACAAAACTATGGCCAAGTGGCGGGTCTCAAACTTAACAAGGAAAAAACCAAAATAATAGCCAAAAACATGACAGACATAAAAAAAAAGGAGTTGGAAGCTCTATTAGGTTTTCAGGTAGTAAAAAAAATTAAATACTTAGGAATTTGGATTACTGCAAGATATTCATCTTTGAAAGAGGATAACTATACCCCACTACTACATAAAATACACCAGGAACTTAAAAGATGGGAAAAACTAAAACTATCTCTCACAGGAAAAATAGCCACAATTAAAATGAGCATTCTACCAAAAATCCTATTTTTATTCCAAAACATTCCATTAAGTTTGGACAAAAAATTCTTTTTAGATCTGAATAGATATATTAGAAATTTCATATGGGAGGGAAAAAAATCGAGAATATCATTTAAAATACTACAGGGCAAGAGAAAAATGGGCGGATTTGGACTCCCGGATTGGGAAGCATATCAAAAGGCAGCGAAAATAATTTGGATCAAGGAATGGGTAACGCTACGTAACAAGAGAATATTGACGATAGAAGGACATGACCTACAAGAAGGTTGGCATGCCCACCTTTGGGACTTCAAAAAAAAGAAGAAAACCTATTTCCACAATCATAGAATCAGAGAAACACTTTTACAAACCTGGGAGGAAATCAGACAGAAAATCTACGTTAAGGCCCCAAACTGGCTCTCTATTATGGAAGCTATGACTGCCCCAAACAAGACGGAAACTGAAAAATTCGGCACATACAAAGATATTTTGGATGAAAATGGAAGGCTTAAACCTCTAGAAACCCTGAGAGATCACGGATTCAAGCTGGATTGGTGGAAATATTGGCAGTTGAACTCAAGATTTCAAAAAGATAGGGACCAATTTGGTATTGAAAGGAAATATGTAGACTTCAATAAAATTATATGGGGAGTAGATAAGAAAATGTTAACAAAAATATACAATTTTATATTAGATGAGGATAAGGCAGAGGCCATAGCAAAAAACCAATTGAGTATTTGGGAAAAAAACTTTGGATATTGTGTTAATTTTAATGATTGGGAAGAGGCGTGGAACAGAAACTTTAAAATGACAAAAGCAGCAACATTCCGAGAGAACCATTATAAAATGCTACACAGATGGCATCTAGCGCCTGCTAGGTTAGCTAAAATGTTTCCAAATCTCTCACCCACGTGTTGGAAATGCGAGAAAGAAGTCGGCACGTATTATCATATGTGGTGGTCCTGCCCAGTAGCTAAAAGGTTCTGGACAAAAGTACGACAATGGCTCTGTGAAATGTTAGAGCAAGATGTAATTTTATCTCCAGAACTCTTCCTTTTAGGTATAGTGGGTGATGGCCTAAAAAATAATAAAACCCAGCTTATAACCCAAGTATTAACTGCGGCTAGATTGGTATTTGCGAAATCCTGGAAGAGTCAAACTCAACCCCCAGAAGAAATGTTAATAAACAAAATATTAGAGTGTGCAGAAATGGCAAAGTTAACGAGCCTGCTAATGGATGATGAGATATCTAAATACTATGAAGTATGGGAAAATTGGTATAAATGGCTAGATAACAGAAAAAGACGATGATCTGTTTCTTTTTGTGAATAGATACTGTGAAACATGACTATGTACTTATAGAATGCAAATATAATGATGGGAAAATGATAGCTTAAGACAAGGTAGATCAGATACATGATATTTAATTTATAAGAACACTGTACCTCCGGATAACAAAGAGACTTTGTAAATTTTTTTAGTTTTCTTTTAATTTTGAAACTTAATAAAGTATTTGTTAAAAAAAAATAATAAATATGTTCACTGCCTTGAGTTATTTATAAAAATAATAAGGGCAGGAAATAAATAAATAAGTAATGGTGTTACAGTAAATGTGATTGCCAGTTGCTATTCTATCTGATGACATAATTCTATTCATTAACTGAAAATCTGCAATTTGATTGAGAAAGACTGTACCAGGTGCCCCTTAGATCTATGGAAGCCTATGTAGCAGAATTCCTAATTAGAATGTTGATCAATCATTCCACTCAAAGAAAGTGTTTTCTGGGTGTCTAGGATTCAATTTCAGCAATAACTATGCTTTTCAAAGAAATTATGGCAACTGAACTCTATACACCTGGAAACCAGTCAGTTTGGAGAAGACTAAGACATATTATCTGTATAGTCTAGAATTATACTATTGGACGACATATTGAGTTCTGTTGCTGCTCAAAAATCTTAATTTTCCCAACTAATAAAGGTTTCAAGACAGTAATCTGTTGCTGACATTCTGGCATAGTATTTAGGAAAATATACTGTCAAGTTCAGTATAATTCAAGGATGACATTTATTCTACTACCTATAATAGTTCAGAGACCTAATCAGTATAATAATGTAGGCAGTGTCATTCCTTTTTTGTAAGGTTTTGACTTGCTTCTATGCTCTATTTGTAATCAGAACCTTGTAACTCTATATAACAAACATACTCCAGCATAGTTATAGAATTTCAGGGTATTAGGTTTTTACTGTAACTTATATTCTCAATGTCAAGCCATCATACATCCTAGGAGGGATTCTAAATCACTATATATTATACAGAAAAGAGAACAGAATAACAGCATTTTTGTACCATGTTATCCCTGATATTGATGACTCACCAAATTTATTTTTAGTTCCAATAATAATAAGACCTCAGTTGTTATAGCACTCATGGATTGGTGTAATTTAAAAGGCAGGTCTGAAATTAGGAGCTGTGTCTCTTCATCACAGAAACACAAGGCACTCTGAAATTATTGTACATTATTCAATTTAGCCTCATTGTCATTTTGTATTTCATATCCTAGAGAGACTTCAAATGAAATAAAGGTCAGCATGGAACATCAAATGATTTAGCATTTGGTGTTATTTTAGAATTACCTAACACGTAAAAGAAAATATTCTGTGTGGTAAATCAGAGGTTTCTAAATGTGATAAATAAATAAAAATACAAAAAATACAAAACAGTGTAGTGGCTGAGGAATTCTGGAAATTGAAGTCCACACATCTTAAAGTTGCCCAAGTTGAGAATCTTATTTCTGGGAATCTGAATTGATTTGATCAAAATCTTGTGGATGTCAATCTATATATATATAAAAGCAAAAACCACTCGCCATTAATCACGAAATCTCCAGAACCGTAAAGCCTACAAACTTGAAATTTGCCAATTATGTTCCTCTTGGCTTCTAGGTGCTCACTAAGAAAGGATTTTTTGAACGGATCATCAGAGCATTAGTATTTCCTATATTATTATAACATACTCTGATGCTAATTAGTTAGACGTTCTACTCCCCCTCCCAACTTGAAAATAACTCTGGAGAGAATGGGATAGCGTAGGACAGGCTTCTGTGAGCCAAGCTTCATGGAGAGAATGGGCTAGAAAGCCTGAGGGAGAGAAAAGGATAGGATAGGAGACGTTTCTGTGGGGCAAGGCTGAGGGAGAGAAGGGGATAGGACAGAGGAGGATTCAAGCTGTAAGTGTCGATTTATCAAGCCTGATCATATAGTTTTGTAGTGAAGCACAGGGATCCAGCATATTGTAGGCTTACAACATATTGTAGGCTTACAACATTATTCTGAATTCTATCACACAACATAAATATTTGAAACACAAAGCTCCAGCTTTGTGATTCAGCCAGCCTCTTCAGTCTTTGAAGGGAAGATTCAGCCAGCCTCTTCAGCTTTTGAAGAGAAAATACACTGTATTTTATGACTGGGTCATCTTTCCAGGGTGATTTTATTCTCTACGGTAGATATGCATCCAAAAAGGGGATTCGGTTCGGAGGACTCTGGCAGATTCTTCCTTCCAGAAATGAAGCACATGACTATATGGTAAATTGAGGGACATGGTATAGAGAGTAATGAACAGTTAAAGTTGGGGGAAAAAAGCAATATGAAGCAGAGCTATGCTTCCATAACCATTAGTCTAAACATTCTAGGAAGTTAGAAAAGAGAAATTCATTGATCACTATTCTAATACTGATCTGTCCTCAGGTAATGAAACCAGATATTCTAGTCAACGCCAACAGCTTATTGTTGTTAGTGGTTAACAGAAGGGCTACTTAGTAGGAAATTTACTCAGCTGCAGGCTTCTTATCCTTGATAAAATTTCTTTGACAACTGAGCCAATCTATATATATAGTCTTTGGAAAGCCACCTGACTAGTCTGATGCCAACAATGAGGTGGAAACTACTTCTTCATAGTGGGAAATGTAGATGCCTTCTCCTGTGGACTGCAACCAGAAAAATATTAATAATTTGAATGTGTTTAGAAGAAATATCAGGATGAAATTCGATTTTAAATTTATATCATGTCTTCATTTCATCTTATCCTTCTTCAATTTGTACTGCAACAGAATTGTGGTATCTTTCATCTCTACACTGAGAAATTATGCTGACACTAGGTGCACTTCCATGGTTTATGGTAACTTGAATCCAGGTCTTTTTGGTCATGTTCCAATATTTGAATGACTATGCCATATCGTCTCCTTTGGCTTATTTTATATTTTTTGAGCAGTCTAATTCTTTACTCAGATGTATTCATACTACATATACATATTTAAAGGAAAATGTTCAACATGAATACTGTTAAGGGAACTGCTTTACCATAAATAGTTAAATACCTTTTCAAAAATAAAATCACAGATAAATGCAGAAATAATATGAAAAGATTTATGAAACAATACAACAAAAGTAATACAACCCCCCAAACAGATTCTTCCTTCCAGTCACATCCTTTGATAATTTCCTCACCTAAGATTTACCAGCAAAATAATAATAAAAAAGAATGTAAATAAAGAAGCAGTGAATTCTGCATGTTTGACTACACAAACTAATTAGCAAATAATTAGCACATTTGGCATTTTGACAAATTCACTGATGCTTCTTTAATGTGTATTGGAGATTGAGTAAATAAATCATGAAAGGATATTCTTTACATTTGTTTGTTTTGAAACACATTTTTGAGAAGCTGGTATCATAAAAAATCAATTATTGTAGCTTCATAAACATTCAGTGTTTTATAAAACAAATTGTTTAGTCATTACAGAATACCAAATAATGTTTAATTCTATAGATTACCTTTAAAGTGTCAGAAAGATTGATAGGGCACAATATAGCTTTGTCAAGATTTGCCAAACTTCTATCTGAAAATTTCAAGGAAGACTCTAGAAGATCCCTTGTTTCCTTAGTGTATCCTTTTAGCAGCTCTGACTGAATTCTGAAGATATACACATCTAAACATAGTCATCAAGGAATCAGTCAGTGCATTAAGCAAATATTTTATTTATTGGAATAATACACTTTTTTCACTTTTTATGACAGCAGTCTTAATTTCTGTTGTTGCAAAATAAGCAATAGTCTAGGCACCATCTTTATTTAGAAATGATTTTTTTTAATTTTAAAGATTTAGATACAATCCTTTTTTCATACTAAAAGAAATTTCAAAAGCACCACACAATGGAAAAAGGACATTAAAAATTTTAACATAAGTAGACATATTAATTAAACAAAGAATAAAACATAGATTAGTAAAATGAGAAACAAACTGAATAGAGATATAAATGTGTCATTGGAAAGGCAAGAATGACACAGTCATCTAGATACCACTTGAGAAGGCAGTTCCTAAGGACAATTGCCATCAATATTTTTCTCCCAGTTGTTTCCTATCTAAACTTGAAACTGTTGTTATTACATGGCATATATTTTCTAGCTGATGAGATGGAGGCAATAATAATTATTTCTGTAATCTGTTTATTGAAATGCATACATGCATACATACACATAAATATTTAAAAAGCTAATTTTACATTATAAATACTAGCGTCCATAGAATAGTATGAATATCTTTGGGGTAAATCAGACTTTGGTAAGCTTGTGGAATCCTAATCAAAATGTACCTCAGATGATCAATACTGTCTTTACTGTTATCAAGAAAGCTGCATATGAGAAACAATAACTAAGATTGGTAACCTAGTCTACATTCCATCTAAAAAGTCATAAGTCATAAGTTTGTTTTGTCAAGCATATATAAGATAACAGGTAAAAGTATAAACATAATTTGAATAATGAAAAGAGTAAGTAGAAAGGAATATTAGGACAGGGATGGTAGGCATGCTGGTGCACTTATGCACGACCCTTACAGACCTCTTAGGAATGGGGTGAGGTCAACAGTAGACAGTTTAAGGTTAAAGTTTTGGGGGTTTGGGGAAGAAACTACAGAGTCAGGTAGTGCATTCCAGGCATTGACCACTCTGTTACTGAAGTCATATTTTCTGCAATCAAGTTTGGAAAGGTTTACCTTGAGTTTGTATCTATTATTTGCTCGTGCGTTGTTGTAGTTGAAGCTGAAGTAGTCATTGACAGGAAGTACATTGTGGCAGATAATTTTATGTACTATGCTTAGGTCAGACTGAAGTCGGTGTAGTTCTAAGTTGTCTAAGCCCAAAATTTGAAGTCTGGTGGTATAAGGTATTTTATTGTGGTTAGACGAATGGAGGACTCGTCTCGTAAAATATCTCTGGACTCTCTTGATTGTATTTATGTCCAATACGCAGTGCGGGTTCCAGACAAATGAGTTATATTCAAGAATTGGTCTAGCAAATGTTTTGTATGCTCTAGTTAGTAGTACATTACCAGAGAAGAAGCTATGCAAGATTAGGTTAACAACTCTTAATGCCGTTTTGGCAATGTTGTTACAGTGGACTCGGGCACTTAGATCCTTAGAAATGAGTACTCCAAGGTCTTTGACAGAGTGAGGGTCATCTACAAGGTCATGCCCATCTAATTTGTATTTTATGTTTTGATTTTTTTTTGCCAATGTGGAAGACAGAGCATTTGTTGGTTAATATTTGAAGTTGCCATTTGTTAGTCCAATCTGACACATAGTCAAGGTCTTTTTGCATAGTCAAGGTAGTTGCATTGTCAGTGGTGTTGAATAGTTCAACATCATCAGCGAAGAGAACACAGTTGGAGACAAATTCTGGACCAAATGGAAGATCAAACAGTTTCCTTACAAACCTAGCAGACAACTTTGTATCACAAAAAATAGAGAAGAGAACTAGGGACTCATCCATATTGGACTTTATTCTCACTAACAGAGATGAAATGATAAAAGAGGTTGGAGTTACAGGAACTATAAATAATTTTAAAAGCTTCCTTCAACATGTAATAAATAAGAGAAAAGTAAAGGAAATGATTGGTCCATTAATGGGAGAAAATGGCAAGAATGTAAAAGGGGGTAAAAGGGAGAAAGCAGAATTGCTTAACCCAGTTTTTGTATCTGTGTTTATACACAAGGAAAAAACCAGCCCAACTTATTAAACACAGTATCCTTAAAAAATGGGTTAGGAATACAACTTAAAATAGGAAAGAAAATGGTAAGTAAGCACCTATCCACCCTAGACAAATTCAAATCATCAGGACCAGATAGAACTGGCAGACAGGATTTCCAAACCACTGAACCATATCTTTAAAGATCCTGGAGCACTGGAAAACTATCAGAGCACTGGAAAAGGGCTGATATAATTCCAACCTTCAAAAAAGGAGGAAAAAAAAGATCCAGGAAACTACAGACCTATCAGCCTGAGATCAATATCTGGGAAAATTCAGGAAAAGAAATGAATCTGCAAACACCTAGAGGCAAACAAAGTCATAACCAAAAGCCAACATAGGTTTGTCACAATCAGATTATACCAGACACATCATGTTTCATTCTTCAACAAAGTTATAAAATGAGTGAACCAAAGAATAGTTGTGGATCTAATTTACTTGGACTTCAGTAAGGCATTTTATATAGTAGACCGCAACCTACTACTTGATAAAATAGAGAAATGTGGCTTAGACAGCATCACCACCAGATGAATTTGTAACTGGCTGACGAACTGCACTCGATGTGTAGTCCTCAATAAAACTGCACCTACATGGAGGAAGTATGTAGTAGGGTATTCCAAATCTTTGCCTTAAGCCCAGCACACTCAATATCCACATCAATGATTTAGATGAATGCATAGATGGAAACTCATCAAATTTACAGAAAACACCAAACTGGCAGGAAAAGCCAACACTCCAGAAAAAGGCTTAAGATACAGAAGGATCTTGACAGGCTTGAACATTGGGCTCTATGAAATTCAATGGTGAAAAAAGTAAGGTTCTATATTTAGGCAATAAAAAGCAAATGCACAGGTATAGTATATATATATTTTTTTTATTTCCAATTTATATACCGCCCTTCTCCCTGAGGACTCAGGGCGGTGTACAGCCAGACATAAAAAACATAAAATATAAATATTAAGACATTTAAAATATATATATAATTTGGCTACAAAATTTAAAACTCACAGACCAATTAAAATATTAAAAATATTTAAAATTTCTTCTTAAGCCAGCCCGGCTTGTTGGAAAAAATGTGTTTTTAGGGCACGGCGGAAGGCACTGAGGTCATGAATTCTCCTAATCTCCGGGGGCAACTGGTTCCAGAGGGTGGGTGCCCCCACAGAGAAGGCTCTCCCCCTGGGAGTCACCAGCCTACATTGTTTGGCTGATGGCACCCTGAGGAGGCCCTCTCTGTGGGAGCGCACGGGTCGATGGGAGGTCATCGGTGACAGCAGGCGGTCTCGGAGATAACTAGGCCCTATGCCATGGAGCGCTTTAAAGGTGATCACCAACACCTTGAAGCGCACCCGGAAGACCACCGGAAGCCAGTGCAGCTCGCGCAGGAGCGGTGTTATGTGGGAGCGCCACGCTGCTCCCGTCACTACCCGCGCGGCCGCATTTTGGACCAGTTGGAGCCTCCGGGTGCTCTTCAAGGGGAGCCCCATGTAGAGAGCATTACAGTAGTCTAGGCGGGAAGTGACAAGGGCGTGAGTGACTGTGCACAGGGAATCCCGATCAAGAAAGGGCCGCAACTGGCGAATCAGGCGAACCTGACAAAAGGTCCCCCTGGCTACAGCTGTCAGATGTTCCTCCAAGGACAGTTGCCTATCCAGGAGGACTCCCAGATTGCGAGCCCTTTCTGCGGGGGCTAAAGACTCGCCCCCGATAGTCAGTGATGGAGTCAACTGACTATATCGGGATGCCGGGAACCACAGCCACTCCGTCTTGGACGGGTTGAGCTTGAGTTTGTTTCTCCCCATCCAGATCCGCACGGCTTCCAGGCACTGGGACATCACTTCGAGGGCATCATTGGGGTGGCCTGGGGTGGAGATGTACAGCTGGGTGTCATCAGCGTACTGATGGTATCTCACCCCAAAGCCACGGATGATCTCACCCAGCGGCTTCACATAAATGTTGAACAGAAGGGGCGAGAGGACCGACCCCTGCGGCACTCCACAAACGAGAGGCCTCGAGGTCGACCTCTGCCCCCCTGTCAACACAAACTGCGACCGGTCGGAGAGAAAGGAGGAGAACCACTGTAATACAGTGCCCCCCACCCCCAACTCTTCCAGCCGGTGCAGCATGATACCATGGTCGATGGTATCAAAAGCCGCTGAGAGATCTAATAGGGCTAGGACAGAGGAACATCCCCTGTCCCGAGCCCTCCAGAGATCATCAACCAACGCGACCAATGCCGTCTCTGTGCTGTGCCCAGACCTGAAACCCGACTGGAACGGATCCAGATAAGATGTTTCCTCCAGGAATTGTGGAAACTGTTGCGCAACCACACTCTCAACAACCTTCGCAATAAAGCAAAGGTTGGAGACAGGACGATAGTTAGCTAATACTGCTGGGTCCAGGGAAGGCTTCTTGAGGAGGGGCCTCACCACCGCCTCTTTCAAGGCGGCAGGGAAGTGACCCTCACTCAAGGAAGCGTTGATAATGCCCTGGAGCCAGCCTTGTGTAACCTCCCGGGAGGCCAGTACCAACCAGGAGGGACACGGGTCCAGTAAACATGTGGCCGCACTAAGTCTCCCCAAAATCCTGTCCACATCATCAGGAGTCACAAAGTCAAACTCTTCCCAGATAACATTCTCAAGACTATTCCTTGTCACCCCGCCCAGATCTACCCAGTCGGAGTCCAAATCCCCCCGAATCTGAGCAATTTTGTCATACAGGTATTGTCCGAAATCCTCCGCCCTGCCTTTCAAGGGGTCCTCCCGCACTCCCGCGTGAAGCAGAGAGCGGGTCACCCTGAACAGGGCGGCCGGACGATTCCCTGATGACGCAATAAATGCGGAAAAGTAGTTCAACTTTGCCGCCTTTATCGCCACTAGGTAGGTCTTAATATGTGACCTTACCAGTGTTCGATCAGATTCAGCGAGACTGGCCCTCCAACCACTCTCTAGGCGTCTTTTCCGGCGCTTCATCTCTCTCAGCTCCTCGGTAAACCAGGGAGCTGCTCGAGATCCGTACCGGGTCAGAGGCCGCAAAGGCACGACTCGATCCAAGGCTCCACCAGCCGCCCGATTCCAGGCAGCTACCAGGTCCTCGGCCGAGTCGTGTGCCAGATCCTCAGGAAACGGCCCAAGCTCCATCTGGAACCTATCAGGATCCATCAGGTGCCTGGGGCGGACCCATCTAGTTGGTTCCGCCTCCCTGCGGCGGGGTGTAGCGGTTCGGAGATCTAGGCGAAGGAGCGAGTGATCAGACCATGACAAGGGTTCTATGTCTATACCCCCTATAACCAGATCACTCAACCACTGGCCAGAGACAAAAATCATGTCCAGAGTATGCCCCCCCCTATGAGTGGGGCCATGAACTAATTGGGTTAGGTCCATGGCCGTCATGGAAGCCATGAACTCCCGAGCCACCTCAGACGTTTCACCAACGGAAGGCAAGTTGAAATCACCCATGACCATAAGCCTGGGTGTATCCACTGCCACCGTGGCTATCACGTCGAGTAGCTCGGGCAGGGCTTAAGAGAAATAATTGCAAAAAGGATCTTGGAGTCCTAGTGGACAATTATTTAAATATGAGCCAGCAGTGTGCTGTATCTGCAAAAAAAGCCAACACAGTCCTAGGCTGCATAAACAGAACAACAGAATCAAGATCATGTGAAATGTTAATACCCCCTATAATGCCTTGGTAATAACACACTTGGAATAATGCATCCAGTTTTGGTTGTGACAATATAAATAAAAATGTTGAGACTCTAGAAAGTATTCAGAGCAGAGCAACAAAGGTAATTAGGGGCATGATAAAGAATAGTTGCTGGAGTTGGGTATGTCTGATGAAAAGAAGGACTGGGGGGAGGGACATGATTGCAGTGTTCCAATATCTAAGGGGTTGGCTAAGAAGAGGGAGTCAACCTATTCTCCAAAGCACCTAAAGGCAGGATAAAAAACAATGGATGGAAACTAATCAAGAAGAGAACCAACCTAAAACTAAGGATAATTTTCTTGAAAGTTAGAACAATTAATCAGTGGAAAGACTTTCCTCCAGAAGTTATGGGTACTCCAATACGGAAGTTTTTAAAGAAGAAATTCAATAACCATTTGTCTGAAATGGTATAGGGTTTCCTGCCAGAGCAGAGGATTGGACTAGAAGACCTCCAAGGTCCCTTCCAACTCTGTATTCTATTATTCTGTTCTCTTAGTATGTAAACGTATGTATTTTGTTATTTTCATTAAGAAAAGAAATAGCCTTATTGTTAACTATGATTGTTGATAATTTCAAAAAATATTTTTTAATTCTCTAAACAAGGCTGAATCTGTTCCTTTAAAGTCAAGCCTGTGTTCTCTGTTATTACTTCTTAATGACCATAAAACAGTTTTTCTACTGTTTAAATGCTGATTGTATTTTGTGAATTGCATTAAGAAAGCTGTTTTAATTTAATAATTTAAATATAAAACAATATAAATTATATTAGCTATGTTCCTTCACAAATATGTTTTCTGATGACATCTTTCAAATTAAAAAAGAATATAGTTTTCTTTGTTTGGATACTGAGAAATCTATTCAGGTGAGAAGTGCTAGTATAAGATAATTCTCAATAGTTTCAAAAACACTGCTACAAGGAGACATAAGATCCCTGCCAGTTTCCTCCACATTCACTTGGAAAGTTTAGATATTTCAGTAACATCCATACTTCAATTGACCTACCACACTGTAATTACTCAAAAGTGCAACATCCTGCTGGAATGATTTGTGAATTACTGTTGTGTTTGGGGGATGTCTAGTGGAGATCCATCAAAAATGCTGAGGGTCTCTCAAGGTCCAATGCATTTCAGCACACCTCTTAGTGTCCTTGGGCAACTTGATGAAAATTGTAGATATACAAGGAGGGGTGAATAAAGGCAACAGGATTTGTAAAAGAAAAAAAGACACTGAGCTTTCACGTGAAAATTCTTAAAGTTTTGAAAATGATTTTATTCCTCAAGGAAAGATAAAATCCCAGAAGCAGCCCAGAATTAAAATCTATAAATAGAAAGCAAATGGTAAAATAAATTAGAGCATTCCTTAAGAAAGGTTAATAAAGACAAAATCCTTGCTGTAAATTCCTATTAAAGATTTCCTTCTAATGTGGTTTCACTAGAATGACATAGAATATATATATAGTTAATAATATTAAAATACCTTTATTTTAATTGACATATTTTTCATTCATCAAGAATATACTTCATATTGTGCACAAGTTTCAATGTTGCATCTTATACTTGGTTTAGTTTGTTGCCTGTCTGATTTCTCTATTTCTTTGTTGGGGAAATTTTATGTAGGTGGATTACCGTATGCTACAGAAGAGCTCATTTTTACATAATGGTTATGTTTTGGAAATGCCTCAAATTGGACAACTTCATTTCACCATTTTATCAAACAATGTTTTTCCCATCCAAAAAGCTTCCCATAATTAAGAGAACCCAACATTTCATGGAAGAAGTCAAATAATGGCCTCAATATGTGTTCTTGTTTTCCTTTGCTTCAAAGGAAAGGTTGCCCAAAGGTTTTCGGAGACAATTAATGCATATTTAAGTTGAAAATCATGAGGTATATGGTATTAAGTGTGTTTCTTTATTCAAATAATATGCACCAAATGTCACAGAAGCTTGAAATGAAATGAAAATTGTGCAATAAGCAGTGTTACAGTATATAAGGCAATTTCTGGTGTAATGTTTTAAAAATTACTAAAGCTGTATTTGAAATTATTTAAATATATGGAATGTTCTATAAGCTGGTTTCCAATAAAGTTTTATCAAGAATATGAAAATAATGCTAGAAAAATAGTTACTGTCTGAGTTAGCATTATGCTTATATTTGATATTTTGAAATTGTTTGGGTTCACACATGCATCCTGATCCCCATCCCCATCCCTTTATTTAAACCTAAATCTAAACTGAATAGCAGATATGTTGATGAACTGGCAGAAGGTTGAAATGGCATCAAAGCAAAAGAAATTGTAGCACAATGAGAACTAAACATCAGCTGAAGGAAGTGAAATACTGTGAGTGGAAGCAAGAAAAAAATCAGAATGGGGAAGAAGGGAAGGAAGGAAGGAAGGAAGGAAGGAAGGAAGGAAGGAAGGAAGGAAGGAAGGAAGGAAGGAAGACATTTCTAGAGAAGAATATTGACAAATAAACTATGAGAATAAGGATGGCAAGCGAAAAATCTGAGGTGAGGAATCAAAAAAGAATGAACTGTTGCTTTAAATATTTAAGTTTTAAGTGATAAAGACATTGTAGAATTAATATAGCAGGGTTGTCAAACTCCAAGCCCGCAGGATGGATATGTCATGTGCTGGCCACTCCCACCCCAGTTTAGCAAAAGGGAAAAATGTCCCAATACATCATGTGACATTGCCATGGCGATGTGAGTTTGACACCCCCAGGGCTATGGTGACACAAAATCATGAGAAGTCTGGTATCATCCTTTCTGACTAACAATTTTTACTAAAGGGCATAAGCTTCTTTGAGCTACAGCTGACATCATCAGGTGCATAGTGTGATGGAAAAAATAGATAAATCTATAAAATTTTCTCCTGCCCTGCCACTCCTGCCCCTCTTTTTCTCAAAAGTTTTCCCCACTTGCATCTGCTATCCTTTTCTCTACACACCCCACTTGCATACCTAAACTGGTCTTGACTACTGCATAACCCCTTAAAATGACAATGTTTCTGCTGTCATGATAGCCTTTTAATTTTATCACATGATATAAGAGAGTGGTGGCGAACCTTTTATTCACCGAATGCTGAACAGGTGTGCATGTGTGCTATCCTGCTGATGCATGGCTCCTCATACACTGCATGCAGAACCGCACCATCTGTGCATGGCTTTTCTGCGGCTGCCTGTGCACTCTGTACACAATCGTACCATCTGCGCATGTGCGCAGGTTTCACATGGCTCCGCCATGTGCTGCATGTGCAAGTGCACCATTTGTGCATGCATGCAGTTTTTGCAGTTGCAAAGTATGCTCATGTGCATGCATAAGCGTGTGTGCATGCGCATGAGAGCTCCGAAGACCAGCTGGGTCCCATGAATTACACCCATGTGCACTGGAGGCCCAAACATCAGTTGGAGGGGCGAGCACATACACAGCTTCAGGTGAGTTGGATGACAGCTCGCATGCTCAGAAAGATGGCTCTGCGTGTCACCTCGGGCACATGTGCCATAGGTTCGCCATCATGGGTATAGGATAAAGGGTTCACCGAAAAGTTTATCTAGGAAGTATGAGATGAGAAACTGTAGATACCACATGCTTGATTATGTCATCAATCCAGCATCTTAACAATGGAATTCTTAGCAGCTTTACTTTGTATTAGAAAAATGGGCCTTCCTCTGTTGAAACACTAACCTTGCTCAAGATGTGTCCACAATCAGTTTCTTTAAATTTCCAGCTCTTCAGCTGCAAAGTGTATAAAATATTCTGCCTCTCAATTGTTCAGGGTCCCTTCTCTTGGAAAGAAGGCACCCAGAGGTGATTGAATAAAGATTGGCAATCTCTCTTCAGCAACATCCCTTATTTGGCAAAAATTCTACAGTAATGATTGTAGAATGCTTCAGAGGCATCTATGGAGTGGAAGCTGAATTTGGAACCTGTACATGCATGCATATCCATAGAAAATGGTGTTATGGAAGGACTAAAGGGGCTTCATTTCATTTATTTATTTTTCCGCTTGTCTATATGCTACTTATTCCATAGATGAGATGGTTTCTTTAGAATCATCTAACCAGGGGGAAAGTAATTGCCATTTTTGGTCACTCCCCTCTTTAACAAACCTTCCTAGCTATTTGGATTCACCAGGCTATTTGAGATCCTTGTAAAATCCTTTCTTTCACTGTAAAGCAAAAAAACTCATAGTCATAAATCCCAGTTATGGTTGCTAAACGAATATCAGCTATAGTAATGCACAGAATGATCTTATCAGTTTCTTCTCTTAGAGAATGCTGCTGGATTATTAGTTGAAACTATGCAACATAGTTCACTTAGGAATCCAGGGATATAGCTATAACCAACTTAATATATTATATATAATATAATAATATAATTAAGGTATAAGATATAAGAGAATCAAGGACTCAGTTCAATCTATCTCACTGGTTGGTAGAAAAGTTGTTATTCTTTTCCTCTTCCTGCTCCTGCTCCTGCTCCTGCTCCTGCTCCTGCTCCTGCTCCTGCTCCTCCTGCTCCTCCTGCTCCTCCTGCTCCTCCTCCTCGGATAAAAATGAGGAAAGATGCCCATGTATGCTCCTGAATTGTGCTTCTAGAGAATAAAACAACAAATCAACAATATAATAAGCAAATATTAAATAATAAGCAAATATTAATATTAAATAACCACTGATAAGAGGATCATATCTAATCCATTTCAACTTGTCAGTCCAAATTACTGGCAGGATTTGATCTGATTATTTTAATAAATTTGACAAAATCCAGCCAACATTGCCTTCAAAAAGTGCTAGAACCTTAACATACCAATTAAATCCTTCACAAAGGTTATAATTTTATCCCAAAGAAATCTTTCCCTTTCTGTCAGAACCTTAAATGTCTCATATTAATCAATTCCTCAAGCTGTTTCACTAATCAATAAGGACTCTCTCTCTCTCTCTCTCTCTCTTTGTCTGTGTGTCTCTCTGTCTCTCTCTCTGTCTCTCTCTCTCTCTCTCTCTCTCTCTGTCTTTCTCTCTGTCTCTCTGTCTCTCTGTCTCTCTCTGTCTCACTTTCTGTCTCTTTCTCTGTTTCTCTTTCTCTCTGTGTTGCTCTCTTTCTCTCTCTCTCTCTCTCTGTCTCTGTGTTTCTCTCTATGTCTCTCTTTGTCTCTCTCTCTCTCTCTCACGCTCTCCCTGTAATAAACCAATGGACACTGAAACTCTGTGGAATATCCCAGTTTTATTAGAAAGCAGCTTCTGAAAAACTAAAAACATACTGTGGGACTGCTGACAATAGGGACAAGTACACTGGCTTAGATAGAGCAATGATTTTGGCATCATACAGCTAACAACCAGGGTTGTTTTAGAGAAACTACTGTTTGTCGATATCAGTTCAACTTCCATCTCTCCTGCTGAGGTAAGGTTGAAGTAATGCTGCTGCTAAGGGAGACACAGAAAAAAAAACTTGCAGAGATCACTTTTTACAGAGTTAAGGAGCTGTGTTATTTCTCATGCTGAACCAAATCTTGCATTGCTACTTTTTAGACCTCTTTTCCATTGCAAAAGGGGACTTTTGTTCTTCTATTTTATTTTCAAAGTACTTAAGAGTTTGTTTTGAACTCTTTGAGCCTCCTTTGTTATTGGAAAAGTAAGAACATCCTACTGCTAGTGTTCTTGGCTATGCAGTTTTCTATCACTCTGAAGCCCCACTAGCTGACTTTCAAATATGAGGAACAAGCTTCTGTTATTTTTGCCTTGGAAAAAGAAGTGTGGAAAACTAGGGAGGTTATAGATCAAAGGATACTTATTTAATCATGAAATGGCCAAAAAGATTATTCACCTCATCTTTAAGTGTCAGGAACTTCATAAGAACCAAGGTAGAATGACTAAAACAAATAATCATTTATCAGTTTGACTGGGAAATGGTTGAAAAATAATGCAACATAATTGTTCTGCATTTACCTCAGGTTCTTTAGCCTTGAATCCTCACAAAGACTTAAGACATCAATATAGAATTTAAAAATATATTAGAGACATATTCATATTGTATTTTACTTTTTATAATACTGTGACAGTAAACTCTGTCTGTTTATGCACACATGTTTATTGTGCTCATTTTGTATTACAAAATCTGTTAGTCATGTCTCTACTGCCACTTGAAAGAGTCCCAGTCAAATATGAAATGCTGAGATTCTTTTCCTACTATGGCAGGCATGTGGATCACCCCTGGGGCCATTTAGTTTGTGATCAGTTTTAAAGGCTGTGTTTTTCTATTGATCTCGTGTCTTGAAATGTCGACAGCTGTAAAGCTTCCGTCAAAACATCTCTGTTTTTGAATCTGTCACACTAGTCAAGGGAAGAATTATTCATAAACAATGAGTTCCTGGGAAGAGAGATAGGTAGAAGATCAAATCTTACGAACTGTTGACAAAGGATGTGACTTTGTTTATGTGTGGTTGTATTTATGTGTCCTTCTGGATTTATTGCAGTTTAGTACAAACAATGCATGTTGCTTTTTTGAACGCACAATTTCTGTCAATTTTTATATGTCACCATTTTTATATGAAACATTTACTGGCATATTTTTTTTAAAATTATGTGCTTGAGCTAGAAATGTTCCTGCATTTCTTAGACCAATCATGTGAACATGAAAAGGTGAATGAAACAGACTCTAAGTAGATTCTAGCATGATTTTAAATGTCAAAACGAAGTTAGTTTATGTGCATAATATTTATGCTGTTTCCATATAATGTAACAGGAATTGACTGACCAGCATGTTGCCCAAGCCTACCATTAGAGGCTGAGAAAGTGACTGGCCCAAAGTCACCCAGTCAGCCTTCATGCCTAAAGCGGGCTAAAACTCACAGTCCTGATTTCTAGCTTGGTGCATTTACTGCCTGAAACCAGCATACATGTTTTGATATTTAAAAAAAACTCCTTCCAAAGCATACAATAGAACAATGTAGATTTTGAAACGTCTACAGATCCATGGTCGCACTCTATAGACTGCAATTTGCATTATTTTAATGTCTCCCAAGCCTGCTATTTTTAAAGGTTATTGTACCTTGGCTGTCTATAGAAAAATGGCAAAATCATAATTGGAATGACTAAAGTAACCCCAAGAAACCTGTCCATCAATATTTTTTCATTATTACGAGTTTTATTTTTTCCCTCCTCCATCAATTTTTAGAAAATGAATTAAAATTGGGGGAAGAGTGTGGGGAAAATCAGCATAGCATTATTTGAACTTAAAGAAAATCTTAGTTTAACTTCAATATCCAAATGAGAATGTAATGGCATTATTTGTACAACACATCATGAATAATTGTATTTATCTTAATGGGAAACTTTTCTATACTAGAATCATAAGGGGGAAAAAATGAAATGTGCATTTTTAGCACTCGTAGCTCTGATTAATCCTAGCCTCATTTAACAATATTCCAATATGTGAAATGCATCTCATCAAGAACCCGTAAGGCTATCTAATAAATCAGACGAGAAGGTCATACAAACACTATGATTAATAGTGTAATGACACACACATATTTTAATTAAAAAATTGAAAATATCCCCATTTCATAATAGTTTGAAAAGTTCACTTAATTAAGCATAGTTGGTGATTAGCTAATTAATTTCATAATAACTTTCATTACATGCCTATATTGCAGTCAGCACTTTATTCAAAGAAGTTTAGTGGCTGCCCTTTCTTCTCCACATTTCTATAGCTCTTTTGAGTGACTGAAGACTTCTAAAGATATTCAGCTTTTATGATTTCTTTTTTAAATACTCAAGTATTTTATGTTAAATGCTAAAAGATTACAAACATATCAAACCTTTCTGAAAAGAATAATACCCTAACCCTAATTACAAATCATTCAGAAACAAGCATAAAAGATAACAGATTATGATGTTATATTCTGTGTCTAACTACTCAAACCCCTGACTGTGAAAGGCATGATATGGTCGGAACTTCTTCAGTAGTGTGGAGGCATCTGGGTAGTGGTGTGGCTATTATTATTATTATTATTATTATTATTATTATTATTATTATTATTATCATTATCATCATCATCATCATCATCATCATCATCATCATCATTATCATCAGTGTAGCTCATAAAATCATCTGCTACAGTGTCCTACCTGTCAATAACTACTTCAGCTTCAACCACAACAGCACACAATAGATACAAACTTGAAGTGAACTGCTCCAAACTCGATTGCAGAAAATATGACTTCAGCAATAGAGTGGTCAGTGCCTGGAATGCACTACCTGACTCTGTGGTTTCATTCAAAAGCCCCCAAACTTTTAACCTAAGACTGTCTGCTGTTGACCTCATCCTATTCCTAAAAGGACATGCATAAGCGCACCAGCATGCCTGCCATCCCTGTCCTAATGTTTCCTCTATTTGTATCTATTTTATGTATCCAAT
>WNWU01013639.1:14037059-14134181 GCA_012654045.1 Ptyas mucosa
CTGCCATCTACATAAATAAATTTGGAAGCACCTTAAAAAGAAAGAAGGGGAGGGGAGTTTTTCTTCAGGGAAATAAAACCTTTGCCAAATTCTAGGACAGATTTCAAGGCAAAATTAATTAAATTTCTTCCAAAATAACTTCATTTTCCATTGAACCATGGGCATCCCGTGGGTCTTCATGTAATTTTAGTGCTCAGCTGTCTAGGAATAGTCAGAAGCCGGGAAGTTGCACTGTGACTCAGTCAACAGTCAGAATTGTTGATGTTATACTGTATAATATTACGCAATATGACACTCTCTAAAAACATCTTTGATTTATTAATACTAACATGATTTTGCATACAAGTATCTCTTCTCCATCGCTATTAAAGATACAGTATGTTTACAATACTGTCTACTACCTCTGAGTTTATGCTTCTATCACCCAATGTTTCAAAGGCAGCTGAATGTATAGACTTAATTTCCAAGTAACAAAATTATTTATTTAGGAGTAAAGAAGCAGAGCTAGGTTATATAAAAATTCATTCTTAAAATTAATACATTTAATTTACTAATTAAGCCAAGGTTAGCATGTTCTTATATGGAGCTGAAGTTTGGAGTTTAAAACAGATAACATTGCTCAAACAAACACAGAATCATAGAGAAGAGAAAAATACTTTAGCTACTGCCTTTACAGACAAACTGAAAATGTATACTATCTGTTAACAGGGTTCTGTTAGTGTAGCCTTACAATAAAGGTAAGAGTTAGGTTATCTTGTCATGTTTCCTGTCTGATTTACCTTGGAGTGCTTACATCAATCTTGCACATCTGAAGGCATAAACTTCCCACCGCAACTTTTAATTGTTTGATCCACTATGAACTTAGGTTTCTTTGTCTGACTGTCGGGCTCTTGACTCTCTTACCTACGGTGTTATGTCCGTGCAGGCACGAGCAGAGACTTTTCTTCTGCCACGCAGGTTCAGGACATATTTTAATGTTATTGGTTAAAGGCTGATAGTTTTCCTTTAAAAGGGGCTATCAGCCGGAAATTGCATGTTGGTTTTACTGAGTCATTATCTGCAATAAACATTGCTGTTGGAAGTTTGGCTTCTCGTCTGTGTTCCTACTCCCACACATTTCCTAGACACCATCTCTTCTCCTTCTCCCCCAAGGTCCTTTATACATTCCATTACATAGCTTCATTGCTGAGTTGGTTACTCTTATACTAGGCTACTTTCTGTTTTGTATCTCTGTTTTTTTTTTTCATAATATTTACTTTTTAAAAGATTTTCATATATTTTATATTGATTGTTTTCTATATATGAGGTTTTATTTGTTTGTTCTGCACCATCCAGATTCACCTTTGATGTAATAGGCAGCTATATAAAATGATCCTCCTCCTCCTCTTCCTCCTCCTCCTCCTCCTCCTCCTCCTCATCATCATCATCATTACCATCATCCCCTCGTGAGGCACTACTTTGATGTGGCTGTGGAGCTTGTGTGCTCTGAGGCAGATGACAGCTATGTCAGAGTTCAACCATACTGGATAGGTTTCATCAGAGGAGTCAGACAAAGAGTGTTTCTCCAAAAAAAACTATGGTGATACGTAAATTACAGAAATTCATACCGGCTCGGTCATCATTTGGGTTAACAAGAACCATGCTAGATGCTGGAGTTCCTGGACATCTGGTGAAAAAATGGGCTATAGGATTCAGGACTGTTGGCTGAGCAACCAGGCCAGCGGCTGCAGAACTACTGGAAGAAAAGGTATTTACCTTTCACAAATATACAGCAATTTACAGCAATATCCAGAATGATAAATAACAGAACATAGGTTAGCAGATCAATGTCAATTTATAATAAAAAATAAAGTATTCATAGAAGCAGAATTGGAAGAACTGCAAAGTTCTACCCAGGGCAAAGAAATCAAAGCCTTGCCAGAAATAACTCAGACTGTAGAGGCAAGCAAGGGGGAATTGGCAGAAGAGGAATCCAGCAGGAATACCAGAGTTTCATTTGGAAACCAGGCAACCTCTCTTCTGCCTCAGAAAGAACCAATCCCTTTAACTATAGAAAAATTGAAACAAAGAATAACTGAACAGAAAACATCAGAATATGGTTGTCTGCATTGAAGCTTGTTCCAAAAAAACAACTAGTACAAGGATTAAAAGATGCAAATACTGTAATGTTAAGTATAAGTACCAATTCAATGCAAAAAACCAAACCAACTAATGTATAGCACAGCTGCAGTTGTAACTGAATACCTGGGATGCAAACTCAACAAAGAAGAAAAAATGCCGAACAGTGTACTACCAAAATAGAAGATTAGACTGGAAAATAAAATCAGCAAGTTGAGATCAGATGCAAGCAAACTAGAACACATGAAAAAAAAAGAAGCTGAGGAACAAAAAAACCAAATAATATGTAATCAAGAAATACCATTTGGAAACAAGGAAGATTAAGGAAACACTGGAAATAATAAAGCAGTAAATTAATTAATTAATTAATTAATTAATTAATTAATTAATTACATTTTTATGCTGCCCAACTCCCGAGGGACTCTGGGCGGCTACAACAAAGAATAAAACAATGTGAACAATATCCCATACAAAAGTTTAAAAACAGTATTAAAACCTATACATTCCAATTCATGGCTGGGTCTCGCAATATCACCGTAGCGAGATCAACGGCCCCGGTCCTGCCGGAAGAGCCAGGTCTTCACCATTTTCTGGAAAGCCAATAGGGTGGGGGCAGTCTGGACCTCAGGGGGTAATTGTTCCAGACGGCTGGGGCAGCCAGAGGAGGCCCTCCCCCATGGGCTCACCAGCCGACATTGTTTAGCTGATGGGACCCGGAGGAGACCGACTTTGTGGGATCTTACCGGTCATTGGGAGCTCTGCAGTAGAAGGTGGTCTCGAAGATAGCCTGGCCCTGAGCCATGTAGGGCTGTAAAGGTAATAACTAACACCTTGAATTGTGCCCAGAGACTGATAGGGAGCCAGTGCAGCTCGCAGAGAATTGGTATAATGTGGGTGTATCTAGGTGCACCCATGAGAGCTCGTGCAGCATGCATTCTGGACCAACTGTAGTCTCTGAACACTTTTCAAGGGTAGCCCCATGTAGAGCGTGTTGCAATAATCTAACTGTGAGGTGACAAGGGCATGAGTGACTGTGAGGAGAAGCTCCTGATCCAAGTAGGGTCGCAATTGGTGCACCAGGCGAACCTGTGCAAAGGTCCCCCTAGCCACAGCTGTCAGATGTTGCTCTAATCTTAGCTGTGAATCTTGGAGTACACCCAAATTGCGAGCCCATTCTGAGGGGCATACTTTCTTCCTCCCCCAGAACCAAGGATGGACAACTGACATAGTCTTTAGGGGGCAATGCCTAGAGCCATTTGGCCTTGTCTGGGTTAAGTCTGAGCCTGTTGACTCCCATCCAGATCCTCACAGACTCCAGGCACCGGCACATCATATCCACTGCCTCACTGAACTGACAAGGGATAGAGATATACAGCTGGGTATCATCAGTGTATTGTTGATATCCCACCCCATGTTGTCAGATGATTTCATCCAGCAGTTTCATGTAGATGTTAAATAGGAGGGGAGAGAGGACCGAACCCTGAGGCACCCCACAGATGAGGGGCCTTGGGGTCGACCTCTGTTTTCCTACCAACATTGACTGTGATCGACCAGAGAGATAGGAGGAGAACCATTGCAACACGGTGCCTCCCACTCCCAATTCCCTTAGTCGCCCCAGAAGGATACCATGGTCAATAGTATTGAAAGCTGCTTGAGAGGTCAAGTAGCACCAAGATAGAGGAATGACCCCCATCTCGGGCTCGCAGAAATCATCCATTAGCATGACCAAGACAGTTTCCATGCTGTAGCCAGGCCTGAAGCCGGATTGAAAAGAGTCCAGATAATCTGATTCATCCAATGACCGCGGAGCTGAAGTGCCACCACTTTCTCTACAACCTTTCCCACAAAGGGTAGGTTGGAGAATGGACGAAAGTTCTTTAATTCTGCTGGGTCCAGGGAAGGTTTCTTGAGGAGGAGCCTTACAACCGCTTCCTTTAATGTTTGCGGGAAGGACCCCTCTCTCAAGGACACATTAACTAAAGCCTGGAGTGAGCCTCATGTCATTTCCCTGCTGGCTGAAACCAGCCAGGAGGGGCACGGGTCCAACAAACAAGTGGAGGAACTCATCACCCCTACAGCCTTGTCCACTTCCTCAGGAGTCACTGGCTCAAACTTCTCCCACACAATAGGACTAAGACCCAGCCCCGTCATCTCTGTCAGTATTGCCCAATCAGAGTCCAGGTCCATCCGAATCTGAGCGACTTTATCTGACAGAAACTGCACAAATTCCTCAGCTCTACCTTGCAAGGGCTCCTCCATTCCTCCTACCTTAAGGACGGAGTGAGTCACCCTCAATACGGTGGCTGGGTGAGAATCAGCAGATGCAATAAGTGCGGAAAAATGTGAATATTTTGCCACCCGTATCACCACTAAATAAGTCCTAATAAAGGCTCTCAAAAGTGTTCGGTCAGATTCAGATCTACTGGTCTAGATGTCTCTTCTGGCACTTCATCTTCTGGAGCTCCTCAGTTATAACAATAACAGTTATAATGGACTTCCGGCTGGCACCGCAGGTGCTGCAGACTCTTCTCCCGGAGCGTCCATCCCCCGATCGCATGAAGCCACCAGAATGGCTGAAAAACAGCTGTCTGGCAGCTTGGAAACTCTCTCCCTGGGCAAAGGAGGGAGAGGTGAGTAGACAGGCTTGGGTAGAGCTCCCTAAGAGCCTCAGGGAAAATCCTGGGGTGTAAAGGGTGAGAGCCCCCCGGGAAGCCTGTCAAAACTCCAGATCTGGGGACGCTTCTGCTAAGAGCAGAGCAAAATGCTGCAACCACCTCTGCAAGTAACATGTGTGACAAAGAATTTGAATTGTAGCAGACAGACCAAAAACAGGAGAATTCAGACTGCAAGTATCAAAATTTAACTCGAATGTGTATTACATTCTTCTGAGTTATTAAGAAATGAAAGTGGCAACAAAATGGCAACTGAGATTTAATGGGTGTGGAAAGTGAAAGTTAACAAGTTAACAAGCAAGTTCTGTTTGGTGCTTAGCCCCTGGTTAAAACTGATTCAGATACTGAAAGAAAGAAAAAGGATTTTTAGGTTTTAAAAGACTGTGAATTTCTGGACTCAATTTGTTGTTTTGACAGCTGTAAGAATTTTAAAAAATAAATACAAATGGCTTCAAAGCCAATAAAGACTGTGAAAGGAACGGGCAGTGCTGGTAGCTCTCCTGCTTACACCTCTAAATTACAAGCCTTTGTCCCAGAAACAGAGAAACAGATTTTAACATTTGAAATGCTGCAGGAAGCTTTGAAAGGCACAGAAAGTAAGATTGCTTCTGTGGATCAAAAGATGCAGAATGTGGTGGAGGAAATGATTGGTATTAAGGATTTGATTTCAACCAAAAACCAGGAAATCAGAGAAGATATAATTTTGGCATTCACAGGCTTAGCTGGACATATTGAGATTTTGGAAGAAAAAGTTGAAGAGATAAAGCAACCTGAAGAGATTCTGGAAAGCAAGCTGGGAGAGGCACAGAATAAAATTCAAAAGGCTGAATTAGATGTAACAATGATTCAATATAGAGACATGGAATTTCCTTTAAGAATAAGAGGTATGAAGGAAAACAAACAAGAGAACTTGAAAGAGATGATGGCAGAAGCATTGGCTCAGATGCTGGGAGATCAAAAAGTTAATCTAGAGTGGCAGATTGACAAAATTTTTCGTGTCAATTCATGGGTGGCAAGGAAGAAACATTTACCAAGAGATATCATAATATATTTTATTACAAGGAGAATACGTAATGAAATTTTACAAGCCAGCTTCAAAAACAAGCTTAAAGTGGAAGGTCAGGACAATGAAAGAAATTCCCCCAAAAATGTTAAGAGCCAGAAAGGATTATGTCTTTCTGGTGGATGAACTGAGAAACTGCCAGATACAGTATAGATGGGAGGCCCCAGTTGGATTGGTGTTGACTTATTCAGGAGAAGATATCGTTTAAACACAGTATGGAAAGCTAGAGATTTTTATGTCAACGTACTGAAGGCTGGACCCCCGAAATCTCCAGAGGTTAGAAGAGACAAGGAAGAACTGGTGATAAGAAAGCCAGAGAACGAAAAATTACTGGCACAAGCACAAGGGGGAGGTTCAAATATCCAAGAAGATGTAATGCAAACTCTGACTATTGTTCAAGATCTGGATGTACTTGAGGTAACACAGGAACCTAGAGAACAAAGACAGACCAGAGCAGCAGCAGCAGCAGCTAGACGTAAAGAAGAACTAAGGCTGTAGCAACCCCAGATGGTAACTCAAGAATCTACAAAAACAGAAGCAGTGGGAGGAGCCAGACCTAAAGGTCAAATGCGTCAAGATCACTAGCAAATGTCCAAAGGCTTCAGGGGCCTAGAGATGGTCATTAGATTTTTAACCTGGAATGTCAACGGTTTAAATTCACCACAAAAGAGGAGGAAAATATTTCACTATTTGAAACAATTTAAAAATGATGTAATTTGCTTACAAGAGACTCATATCAGAAGTCAAGATCAAAATATTTAATAAATGCAAGATTAGGAACTCACTTTGTTGCATCGGCACAAGACAAGAAAAATGGTATAGTTGTATATTTTAAACCAGATTTAATTGCCAATTTAATTGAAGCAGATGATCAAGGAAGATTTATAGCAATTGAAATTTTAATAAAAGGGGAAAAATACTTTTAATTGGACTATATGCGCTGAATCAGCAACAGGAAAAATTTTATAATCTTTTATACTACAAGCTGTTACAGTGGGATTATAGAACCTGTATTTTATTGGGCGATTGGAATGGAGTCTTGAATACTAAAAAAGACAAAAAAGGACTTAAGCAAAATGTTTCAACACGTGCAAGATTACCAAAATCCTTTTTTGAAATGATGGAGGATATGGAATTGAGAGCTATTCAGTGAGAGAACAACCCAGAAGAAAACGACTTTACTTTTTTTTCAGATAGGCATCAATCCTTTCTAGGATTGATTTTATACTAATTACTAACGATCTTTATTCCAGGGTGAAGAACATGAAGATATGCCTGAGAACTTTAACGGATCACAGTCCCGTGTGGATGGAATTGGAGTACAGCAAGGGACACAAGAGATCTTGGAGCCTGAATGAAAATTTGTTTAGACATGAGGAAAATATAATTGAATGTAAAAAATTTATGAAAGAATTTTTTATTATGAATATGCATAAGGGCACATTAATGGAAATGGTTTGGGATGCAAGTAAACCTTATATGAGAGGTGTATTGATATATTTGAACAATAAACATAGAAAGAAACAGAGGAAGAAAAGGAAAGAACTAGAAGATGAAATTAAAAAGAAAGAACAAGTTTTAATAGCCAATCCAGCAGATAAGAAAACTAAGGAGGTAATTAACCTACTGAAGGCCCAATATGATAATGGCAGATCAAGTTGCAACAAACTTACAATATGCTAAACATAACACTTTTTGTAATGCTAATAAACCAGGTAGATGGTTAGCATACTTACTAAGGAAGAAACAAAAATCACGGATGATAGAGAAAATAAACTATAAAGGTAAAGTGGTTTATCAGCAAGAGAAGATTAAAAAGCATTTTTGGAATTTTATACTAAGTTATACACTAGTGAGAAAATTCAGGATATAGACATAGGTAGCTATCTACAGAAAGAGAATATTTTTATAGTTGCAAAAGTGCAAAGAGACAGCTTAAATCAATTGATAACCTCTGAGGAAATTTTGTTTGCAATTAAACAGTTAAAGGTGGGCAAAGCACCTGGGACAGATGGTCTGACAGCAGTATATTACAAACATTTACAGCTGGAAATGGTGGAATCACTTAAGGAACTATTTAATAATATACAACTTGGAGGAGGGATACCCCGTCATGGAAAACAGCTTTTATTTCTTGAATTCCAAAGGAGGAACAAGTTCATACACAACCAAAAAAATTATAGGCCAATATCACTTTTAAATACAGATTATAAAATTTTTGCCAAAATATTAGCAAATAGATTAATGACAGTTATGCAACAGATGATTCATCATGATCAAACGGGTTTTATAAGTGGTAGACAAATGAAAAGTAATGTAAGACAAATTGTTAATTTATTAGAATATTTGGGAAAGCACAACCAAATCCCTGCAGTGCTAATATTTCTCGATGCGGAGGAAGCATTTGATAGATTGAACTGGCAATTTCTATTGAAATTAATAGAAAAGATGCAGTTTGGGGAATATTTTATACAATCCATTAAGGCAATATACCAGAAACAAACAGCGCAAATAATAATTAATGGTTGTTTAACAGATACTTTTAACATTTTGTTAAACATTTAACAGATACTTTTAATATTAAATAAATAAATAAATAAAAAAATAAATAAAACATAGAAAAAGGAACAAGGCAAGGATGCCCTTTGTCCCCATTGTTGTTTATTTTGTCTCTGGAAGTTTTACTGAGTAAAATACGTGGGTTAGATGAAATAAAGGGAATTAAAATTAGGCAACATGAGTATAAATTAAGAGCATTTGCAGATGATTTGGTTGTTACCTTGACTCAATCAGTACAATCGGTTATAGGTTTAATGGAAATAATTAATCAATATGGACAAGTTTCTGGATTTAAAATAAATGCAGGTAAAACAAAGATAATAACTAAAAATATGACCAGGAATAAAAAAAAAGAAGTAGAAAGACTCACAGGATTTGAAATGGCTAAGAAGGTCAAATACCTAGGGGTTTACGTTACAACTTCCAATGTGAAATTATATAAGTATAATTATGAACTGTTGTGGCAAAAAATACAGAGACAGATGGAAAACTGGAAAAAAATTCAACTGTCTTTGTTGGGAAGAGTAGCAGCAGTAAAAACGAATATTTTACCCACGTTTTTATTTCTCTTTCAAATGATTCCAATACTTTAAAAAGATGAAAACTTAAAGGAATGGCAGCAGGGAATTAATAATTTTGTTTGGGCAGGAAAGAGACCACAAGTTAAGCAGAAGATAATGCAAGATATACATGAAAGAGGAGGTCTCCAAATGCCCAATCTAAGACTATATTATGAGGCAGCTGCCTTATCAGCAATTGGTGATTGGATGAACTTGATAGAGGAAAGAATATTGAATATAGAAGGGTATGGTTTGCTGTATGGATGGCATGCTTATTTAATATATGATAAAAGAGTGGACAAGACATTTAAAAGTCACATATTAAGGAATTCTCTATTGCATGTCTGGAAAAAGTATCAATATAAATTAAACAATAAGCTACCAATTTGGACAGTACCAGGCACGCTATAGAGAATATAAGTGTTGAACAAAAACAAGATGATATTACCTATAAAGAACTTCTTTATAACGAAGGAGCTAGGTTACAACTAAAAGTTATGAATCAATTAAGGGAAGAAGAAATAATTAAAACATGGTTTCAGTTTGGGCAAATCCAAACTAGATGGAGACAAGATCAAAAAATTGGTATTTTGCAAGGGGATGAAAATCTAGTAAAACAAATTAGAGATCAAAGTCAAATGTATATAAAAAGGTTGTATAATGCATTGGTAGAAATAGATTCAGAAACAGAGCTAGTTGTGCGCAAAATATTGGAGAACCAATAATGATGGAAACGTGGGAAAGAATTTGGGTCAGAAATATAAAGTTCATGCAGGCCCAAAACTTAAGAGAGAATTTTTACAAAATGTTTTACAGATGGCACTTAGATCCAAAAAAACTATCCTGTATGTATCCAAGTTTACAACCTAAATGTTGGGGATGTGAATGTGAAGATGCTACATATTATCATATATGGTGGACCTGTATAAAAATTAAGGCTTTTTGGATAAAAATATGGTGGATCCTTCAAAATATTTTAAAGAAAAAGATAAAATTTGCTCCACAGTTTTTTCTGTTGGGCATATTTACAAATTTTACAGTAATAGAGACTAAACTGATATTAAACTTAATAACAGCAGCCAGACTTTTGGTGGCACAGTATTGGAAGAAGGAAGAGTTACCTATTATTGAAGAATGGATTTTAAAAGTAGGGAAGTTGGCGGATATGGCGAAAATTTCTATATATTTGAAAGATCACTCAAATGAAAGATATGTATTGGAGTGGAGAAGATGGATCAACTATATTCAAAACAGATATCAAACTAAAAAACTCCAAATAGCCTTTGAATGAAATATTATTTTTTAAAAAAATTAGTTTATGATTATAGTTATTTGAACTATATGGAGTTAAAGATCTAGTGAGAATTTGGAACTTATAAAATGTTAGTTTATTTTAGTTTATAATTGTTAATTGCTTTATCCTGTATTTGTTCTGGAAGTCCAGGGAAGGGGGAGGGGGGAGGGGAGAAGAGGGGGAGGATGGGGAAGAGGGAGGGGGGATGGGCAGGAGAAAATGCTTGTATTCTGAAAAACTTTTTAAATAAAAAAAACAGTTATAACAATAACAGTTATAGCCAAGAAGATCAGCAGATATGAAGCTTGAATTGCAAATTATAGGCAGAACCTTAAATTTCAATCCAATCAGAAACATTTTTACCAATCCATCAATGGAAAGACTGCTGTGAATGAGTCAGTATCTGATAAGGAAGAAACAGTGCAGTTTTCAATGCAGATATAGGGTAACCCAAAGAAATACAACAAGGATGCAGCTTGGTTAAATGAGGTGGAAAAGAATAAAAAAAGAAGCTGAAGTCAAAGAACTAGTAATGAACAAAAATGATAGAGAAAGTGGAAAGGAAATCAAGAATTGGTCAGTACTAGGTGAAAATGAATTGTGTGATTTTTGGTTGAAACATCTGACTGATCTACACTCACTAGTTACCAAGCAGTTTAACAACATACTGCAAGGAAATGAAATTAGCTAACTGGCTAATAAGAACAACTTATTAGAACAACCGATAACAACGGGCATTAAATTATTAGATAAAATAGAAAAATACAGGAGTGTAGCCAGACTCAAAATCAATAAACAAAAAACAAAGATACTAACGAAAAATCTCACTAACCAACAAGAAAAAGAATTAGAAGATCAATTAGATATACAAATGACAAAGAAGGTAAAATATCTAGGAATATGGCTCACCAATAAAAGCTCATCAATTAAAGAGAATAATTATGATAAATTGGCAAGAGAAGTTAAAAAAGATTTAGAAATTTGGAAAAAATTACAATTATCTTTTTTGGGAAAAATCGCCTCAATTAAAATGAATGTTTTACCCAGAATTTTGTACTTATTCCAAGTGATCCCAATAAAACCGGGGAAAAACTTTTTTAAGGATTTTAATAAATTAATAGCAAACTACATATGGCAAGGGAAGAAATCAAGAATTAAAACAAAACACCTACAAGATACAAGAGAAAGAGGAGGATTGGCACTACCGGACTGGGAGACATATTATAAAGCATCAGCACTAATTTGGATCAAGGAATGGATGGAACTCAAAAATAAAAGATTATTGACTTTGGAAGGATTCGACTTACAACGAGGATGGCATGCTTTTCTGTGGGAGGGCACAGATTAGCAACATAAATATTTTCAGAGACACATTGTCAGACAAGCACTATATCAGACATGGCAGGGCATCAAAAAAATACATTATAATAAAATCCTGGAATGGTTATCAACCATGGAAGCCCAGATCTATCCAAATACTATGGACATCACCAAAATGAGAACTTATAAAGACTTACTAAATAATCAAGGGGAACTAAGAACAAGAGAAGAATTGAAAGAGTTGGGTATGGATATTGATTGGTGGCCATATCTACAATTAAAATCAAAATATAAGAAAGATTTGGCTCAATTTGGATTCCAAAAAGGCCAATACGAATTAGATAAAATTCTACAGGGAACACAAGATAAATTAATAAAAAAAGTTTACAATTATTTACGAGGATACAAATTAGAAGAAGAAGTGGTCAAAGAAAATATGATAATTTGGGCAAAGAATTTCGGCTACAATATTCAATTAGATAATTGGGAAAAATTATGGACAATAAACTATAAATTAACAATGTCTACATCATATAAAGAAAACATGTACAAAATGTTCTATAGATGGCACCTTCCACCGGCCAGACTGGCAAGAATATTTCCCAACACTTCTCCATCTTGTTGGAAATGTAAATTGCATAAAGGAACCTATTACCACATGTGGTGGACCTGTCCAAAAACAAAACAATACTGGCAAATGATCAGAACACAAGTAGAAGAAATCACACAACGAAGATTAGAAATGAGACCGGAAACCTTTCTACTAGGTATAATAAATGGACAATATGAAAAGGAAATAAAATACTTAATCATCCATATAATAACAGCAGCACGAATAATTTTTTGCACAAAATTGGAAGAGTAGTAACACACCGACAGAAGATAGAGTAATTAATAAGATTATGGAATGTGCAGAAATGGACAGACTCACAAAAGAATTACAAGATAAAGAGGAACATGACTATTATCTAGTATGGGAAAAGTAGTATACTTGGTTGAAAAGTAGAAAAAGGAAAAAAGAATAAAGAACAATAGGAGTTACAGAAACAGGAACACAAATCACTAGCATAAGTTAATAGTAATTAAAGTAAATAGTAATAAAAATAAATATATGAATAAGATCAAAAAAAGAAGAGTCAAAACACAAATAAGAACATACATTACTGTTGCGATATAGTTGACAAAATGTATATTTGAACTCTTTGTTTTCATGTTTGGTTTGTATGTTTTATTATCACTAGTTTTGTTTTGTGTGTACTTTTAAACAAATAAAAAATTATTTAATTAAAAAAAAATTAGCTAACTGGCAATAACTAATCTGGCAAAATCTACCTGATAATGAAAGATCCAGCAAAGGGGGCAACACTAGGCAATGATAGGCTAATTACTTGATTACCAACAACTTTCCAATTGATAATTGGTGCGGTAGTTGATGCAGTCCAACAGCATCTAGTTGAAAATGAGCTCTTTCCACCTGAGCAGAAAAGAAACTGCCCCAACAGTAGAGAAACAGAAGTTCAACTTCTAGATGATTTTAGAAAACTTCAAGAGAAGGAAAACCAACTTGAATGTAGCATGGATTGGCTACAAGAAAACCATATAACTGGATAATCAAGTGCCTAGAAATAATAGGAGTCAGTAGAAACATCAGAAGCTTTTTGCAAAGATCAATGGTGCAATGGAAGACACAGTTGCAGGTCAATGGTGAGAGACTGGGAGAGGCTACTATCAAGAGAGGAATATTTCAAGGAGATTCAATACATCAAGACAGTAAAGAAAATCTTAAACTCAGTAGAGGAAATACCATGAAAACAATACACACCTTGGCATGTCCAGTCATTAGATACACAGCTGGAATAGTGGATTGGACTCAAGCAGAATTAAAAGGCATGGATAGGAAGATCAGAAAAATAATGACAATGAATCATGCCTTTCATCCTTGTAGTGACATTGACAGATTCTACCTACCAAGGCAAATAGGTGGTATGGAATGTTACAAGTATATCAGATGGTTGAAAAAGAAGAAAAGGCATTGGAAGAATATTTGAAGGACAGTGAAGAAGATGCTTTGAAGTTAGTATACTAGGAAAGCTTACTGACTACTGGAGAGACCAAACTGATTTGCAAGAAAGACCAAATGAAAAACAGAATGGAGGCATGGGAACACAAAACATGGCCAGTACATTTTTAAAAAGTAGTAGAGAAAGCAGATAATAACAAGCCCTTACTGTGGCCAAGAACAGGAGAGTTGAAAAAGAGACTGAGGGACTACTTCTGTCTGCACAAGACTAAGCACAAGAATAAATGGATAAAAAGCCAGAATTAAGAAGATAACAAAAGACAGTAAGTGCCACCTATGCAAAGAAGCTATAGAAACAGTGGACCACCTAGTCAGTTGCTGAAAGATTACCCAGACTGGCTACAAGCAATAGCATAATAAAATAGCAACAATGGTCATTGGAAGATCTGCAAGAAATATCATTTTCCTGCAAGCAAGAACTGGTGGGAACATAAAATAGCAAAAATCAAAGAAAATGAAAAAGCTAAATTGCTCCAGGATTTTAGAATTCAAACAGACAGGCACATTGCCACATAACATCCTAGACTGAACAATTATTAATAAGAAAGAAAAAAAAATCTGCATAGTGGACATGACAGTACCTGATACAGCAGAATAGAAGAGAAAGTAGTGGAGAAGATAACAAAATACAAATGATTTTCTAAGACTGCAAATAGAAATTGAACAACTGTGGCAAAAGCAAGCGAAGGTAGTACCAATAGTGATAGGTGCCTTGGGTGCAATCCCAAAACAATTGGAGCACCACTTGAACACCATGGCATTCTCAAATTCACCATCAGTCAGTTGCAAAAGGTGGGTTTATTCATAACAGCTTACATCCTGCAAGGATATCTGTAACACCATCAAACATCCACATTAGGAGCCATGGTAGTACAGTTGTTGAGTACTGCAGGCTACTACAGTACTGCAGGCTACTTCTGCTGATTGCCAGCTGCCAAAAGTTTGGCAGTTTGAATCTCACCAGGCTCAAGCTTAACTCAGCCTTCCATCCTTCTAAGGTCGGTAAAATGAGGATCTAGATCGTTGGGGGCAATATGCTGACTCTGTAAATTGCTTGAACACATTCAGCATTGACAAATTCACCATTGGTCAAATGCAAAAGGCAGATTTACTTATAAGAGCTTATATCCTGTGATGATACCTTTAAATCCATCAAATAACATCTGCCTATCCGAAGACCATGGGAAGGATGTGAGAGGTGGATAAAAAGGTTTAAAATGCCAGTCTAAACAATCAGCTGACTATGGGACCAACCATAATAATAATAATAATGAATGTACTTGTATTTGTGGAGCCCCAGAGACAGAGGACATAGCACTTATATTATTTTAATGTCAACAATAAAAGAAAGAAACAGATCAATATCTTGAACTGTGCATTAAACAAATAGTCCATTGGGATACGTATATTAAAACAACATATTTCATGTGCTGTCAGAATCTCAGTAACGCACATAATGTCACCCTTTGAACAACTAAGAACTGTATATTTAATCTAACTGGACTTAATTGTAGGAGTGGCACAAAAATATTTTTGTATTTTCTTTTAGTTATGCCTTTGTCTCTATTTTGTAATATGTGGTCTTATTATTGTTCTGCATTTTATATTTGTACTCTAATGTACATAGTGGCTAATCAATAAATTATTATGGTTGGTTATAGAGCCAGCCATGTGTTTTGTTTGGATCTGGCATTTCTGTCCACGTATCAAGACTTTGCCAAGGACCTGGATTAGGCAGAAGTTGTCATTTATTACAAGTACCATCATAGGGTGTAAGCTATTCCAAGTAGAGTTACTTTTTGCAATTGACTGATAGTGATTTTGTCAATGCTAGTGGTATTCAAGCGGTGTTCCAGTTGTTCTGGGATTGCACCTAAACTGTCTATTACTGTTAGAATATCCTTGCTTTCTTTTGTCAAAATCTTTACTGGTAGTTGCTGTTCTTTGTATTTGTGATTTTCTCTAGTTCTTTCTATTTTGCTGTGTTAACTATCCAGACTTCTTTCTTATCAACAATTGTTAAGTCTGGGAGTTGTTCAGCAGATGCTTATCTCTTTGAATTCTAAAATCCCAGAGCACACTAGCTTCTTCATTTTCTGTTACTTTCTCTACTTTATGGTCCCACCAGTTCTTGCTTGCTGGCAAATAGTATTTCTTGCAGATATTCTGGTGCACTATTGACTTCATATTCTATCAAAGAAGGACAGTAGGCAAAAAGTAGTCACTCCTGATAGATGCTTCTAAAAAGCCACATGGGGCTTGGGTTTTTTTCTGGATCATTTCACTTAAATAAACTTTTAGCTGTTTATTTAGTTCTTTAAGTAAGTCTCAAGCAGAGATTATTCTATCAGGTGGTCCATTTTCCCAGCATGCCTGATTGATACGGTAAATCCACTTATTTTAATTTTTGGATAACTTTTCATTTTTCCACTTATAGCAGCATTACATCATTATTCTTATTCTCATCTTCATATATTAGTTGTATTTATACAGACCCAAACTAAAACAGTTACGTACATTTTACAAATATTGTCCTCTATGCAGTTAAGGAAATACACCTTTGAAATCTTTTTGAATTCATTCTGATAAACTGATTATTTTAAAAAAATAAAGAACAAAACTATTATGTGCTAAAATCCTATAGATTTTTTAAAATTTACTTTCTACATTTATTGCATCTATGGAATGTCATTCATTTGCACTTATCAAAGTGAGCTGGATGTTTGAAAAGTAGAAAAGGTTGGGGAAGGGGGGGAGGATGGGCAGGATAAACTCCTAACATACTGAGATGATAGGTTTGTTGATCATTTTGCCGATAAAATTACTTACAAAAATCTTAGAGTTGTAAACTAGTTATATAGAGTGGGATGAGATACAGATGATAGCCTGTAACGTTTCCTAGAAACAACTTCTTCAGAAGTGACAGTGGCCTTTGTGAGAGGAGATTGCCTGTCTCTGCAGTGGCTTTCTGCCATTTTTGATTTGCAAGACAGCCTAGGAGAGGAAAGAATGTGTCTAAACTGTTGCAAATAGCCCATTGTGGGAAGGTAGGTGACATACATAATTACTGTGCCTCAATCTCAAAAGGAAGACCTTAGACCAATATTTTTTGGACAATTATGATGCAGTCTCCAGCCTTCCCTTTTTAGAGAAGGTATGATGTAGAATATAGTGGGACAACTGCTACAGAGGAATCAAAAAAGTGATTGACTGAACTCATTGCAGTCAAGATTCAGACGTGGCCATTCTACTGAAAGAAGTATTAGTTTTGTTGTTCATTCTACTAGTTGTGTTGGATGCTTCACTTATCTTTGATATCCATAGTATTTTTCTGAATCCTCTGCGAAGACATTTTGTAGTCTCCTTAGTAGACAGCTCCAGTTGGTGTATATGAAGAAAGAGAGGAGAGGTTCTAGGAACACCAATGTGTGTTACGATTTGGCTTGACCCTCTTCCTCATTCTGTTTAATGACCACACTGAAGCAATTCAACATAGTGGGTATAATATCTTCAATATGATGACAGTAAATCCAAGATCAGTTGAGAAATGTGGTAGAGGTCTTGGCCAAATATATAAAGTCTATAAGGTCCTGCATGGGAAAGCACAAGGTAGGATTTAACCAAAGCCAGGAAGTGGTTGATGATCCAGAAACTGAAAGAATCCAGGACAATGACAACATTAGTATTTGATGTGATTGTGTGGTCCCAGAAAGAGCTATTCCACATCTTGAGAGTCTTTTCAAATGTACTGAAATTCTCTCTATATGGGACTTCCCTTAAAGACTATACCAAATTTCATTGGTACAAAATACAGCTGCTTGTATGCTAGGAGAGACTATATTGACTATAATAATGACCATATTGCCATATAATATAATTGCAGGAGTTGCATTGATTGCTAGCATGCTTTGGGTGCAATTCAAGAAGCTCTTTAAGTCCTTCATAGTTTGTGGTCTGGTTATCTGTAAGAATGCTTACCCTGGAAAGAATCTGCCATCCTCCTAACACTTGAACACATGCCCACATTGAATATTGTGCTTGGAATCCCTACCATCCAGAAAATATGTCTGGTGAGGAACTTGAGGATAAATATTTTTCTGTAGATGTACCCCAAATTTAATTAAATTACCCCAAAATGGTGTCCTGACATTTAGGATAAGATTAGGAAACTTGAATTTTTTTTCCAAAAAGCATTTGATGGTGGGGTATGAAGTATCCCTATTTGCCAAAAGTGAATGATGTATTGCATTTTAAGTACGTATTAACACTATGGCATTCTTGCATTGATTTATATGATTATTACTGTTATATTTTTTTGTCATACACTATCTTGATTTTTATCATTTAAAACAACATAAAATGTGTACAATAAAAATTTTAATTAATGAATTCAAAAATCAGAGTTCAATACAGTCCTGAACTAAGACCAGAGACTTAGTCTAAGTTTTGCTTAGTTATGAAAAACTACTTAGTAATTTTAGGCCTATTCTTCAGATATATCTATAACATAAATCTGTTGGGTTTTTTTGAAATGGGATGCTTATGCAAAATGCAATGAAAGCTGTGTTTATTGCCCTGAGTTTCTGGAAGAAAGATGGAATTATAAGTCTAACAGAAATAAGTCAGGGATCCGTTCCTTTTATCTTTGTAATCAATATAGAAAGCAAGGTTTACATACTACAAAGCTGTAACCAGCAGTTCATGAGTTCTAGTCCTGCCTTTAATATGAAACCAGCTGGATGATTCTGGACTACTCACTCGCACTCTTTCTCTTTCTCAGCCTAGGAGAAGAGGCAATGGCAAATCACTTCCAAAATCTTGCCAAGAAAACAGCAGGAACTTGTGCAGGCAGTTGCCAGGAGTCAACACTGGCACATCTTCAATTTATGTCCATAATTAAACCTAGAATTATACTCCTAAGTCATACCGATTGTTAAGCAGGTTATATGTGATTGATTTTATGACATTCTTACTGCTGTTTTAAGTGAATGACTGGAGTTGTTAAGCAAATGCCATGGTTGTTAAGTGACTCCATTGTTATCAGTGGATGTTTTTTGTCAAAAACAGCAATAAATGCCAATTTCCACAAAAAAGCTCATTACTTACAGTCATATGATGCTGAAGATTGCCGTGAATGTGGGCTACTTGCCAATTACCCAAAATGAAATCATGTGACACAGGGGGGCATTGGAATTATGAATTTGTGTTGCAAGTAGCTTTGGGAAGTCTGTCATAACTTTAAAAGGTCACTAAGCAGAAGGTTATAAATGACGAGTATATGCATACATTTAAAACAAATGGATATATATGTCTAACTTAGAAAGTTCCATATAAAAGATTTTGTGTGGGGGTTTTCTCTAGATTTCTTTTCATCTGATAGCCTACCAAAATAATATATTATAATGTCCCACACAAAAAAGAAATATTTTCATATACTTTCTATTTCACAAAACGTATTTCCAAAGCAAGATTCAAATGTCTCTTAGTTGGTTTTTAATTGGGTCTAGATAAATCAATAAGTAAAGTGTAATTACTGTGAAATAAAACTTTTAGGAACTTGGGGGGGGGGGGGGCTGCTAAATGTAGTCCAAAGGACTACATGAACTCCATGGATTACAAGGGCTCCATGGACTATGGAGAGATTGGGAAAGTGATAAAAAGCAACTCAAGCTTTATAACAAACTGTCCTAAAATCCTGCTATCTACTTTGATCGTGATCGGCAAGCTGGTCAGTTTGCATTAGGAAGGTTCTCCATTCAAAAACAAACAGGAGGGGACCTCAGCTTATCTCAAAAAGCTAATCAAAATCAGACTTTATCAGTACCGTATTTTTCAGAGTATAAGATGCACCTTTCCCCCCCAAAAAAGAGGGTAAAAATCTGGGTGTGTCTTATACTCTGAATGTAGCCCCGCCCAGCCTTGCAAACAGAGATTTCAGAGGCTGAAAGAAGCTTCAGAAATGAAGCTTCAGAAAAAAAAACTCTGAAAGGCTTTTATCTAAAATAATATGGCAAGCAACAAAAGAAGAATCAGTAAAGGTTCTAACCAAACTATGCTAACAAATCTGGACAATGACACAATAACTAACAGATCGGAAGAGGTTAATCTACATACCAATACCAAAGAAAGGAGATTGAACAGAGTACAGATAGTCCTTCAGAATAAAAGCCTCTGAAAGAAGTTTCAGGAAAAAAAGCCTTTTTTTTTCCTGAAGCTCTGTTTCGGAGGCTTTCAGAAGCAGAAAAAAAGTTTTTTTCTGAAACAGAGTTTCAGAAGTTTCAGAGGCAGAAAAAAAAGCAGACACAGAGCTCACAACCAATGAACCTGTTGCTAAAATTCACCTCTGGAAACAACTGATTGGAGGTATTCTGGGAGGCCAATCCACCCACCAATCAGCTTTTTTCTTATTTTCCTCCCCAAAAACTAGGTGTGTCTTATACTCTGGTGCATTTTATACTCCGAAAAATACAGTAATTTTTATGGCAAATCACCAGGAAATTCAAAGCAGTATATAGGCTGGGAAGATTTTTAAAAATTCCTGGAAAAAGGCAATGAGAGAATCAGGAGGAGCTGAACTCAACTCAAATAAGACTTTACTTCCAAAAGATAGGTATTTTGAATTCTCTCTTTTCATAAATTGTTGCTTATCGAGACTTTTCATAATAGTCTGAAGAAAAATAAGTGATATAATTCAGATTGTGTAAGAGATTAGGAATCTGTTTAAGCAAAGCAGAAATGGGAGGGCATGAAATTCTACCTATATTAGATACAAACATCAGACACAAAGAAGGAATCCATCTTCTAATCTTTTTAGAGACAATATTTAATTATAATTTAATTAATAATTATTAATTAAATAATATTATAATAATTTAATTATATTTGATAAAACTGAAGAGAGGGAGAGAGAAAGTGTCTTCTGATTTCTTCCTTTCAGATAGACTGGAGAAAAAGGGTCCAATTTTCGCTTGGAATAGTTTTCATGTTCTTCTGACTGAAGTAAGAGCTACTGCCTTTGAGTTTGGCATTCTGATCAAAGTAAAGCTTGACAGTGCTAAGGTACCACTGTTCAAACAACTGCTCTTGGACCCACCTGAGCCATTATGGTGTGATATGATAGCAACTTCATGGCACAGAAGAGCAGGAGAAAAATATATTAGAGGATTACAAGATTGAAGGAGCAGAAGGCGGCTGTCACAAATTCTCTGCAAGAACAGTGTCAGCTTCAGCTTAGCAAGTGGAACTAGCAGGCCTTCCTACATTTGTTATCTCCTGTTTACACCTGTCCCTGGACCAGCATGTTATGCCAGCAGGTACAAAGTCATTATTACCTCCCTCAGAGTAAAAATAGTTTGGACTGATAGCTTTTGAAAAAGACAAATAACACACAGCAACCTCCCTCTATTATTAAAGGCTTAATATGGTGATGGTAAGGAAGGATAGGTGGAAAAGTGTTTCAACAAATGGGGTTAGTTAATTGAGAAGCAGAATTGCTTCAGATGTGGGAACTAAAAGGAAAGAAACTCCTGAGTCCACTGATGTCTTGGAAACCTATAAAAAATGGGAACATTTTCCTCTCTCAACAGCTGATAAGGCAGGAATAGAAAAGCTTATTATTATGTCTAGAGACCATATTTAATATGTCTGTGTGGAAAGAAGTCATGTTTCTCAAGAGCGACACATTCTTAACTGTGTTAATATTAGTTTAAAGCCTGCACTGCAGTTTGTTTGTTTGTTTATTTATTTTATTTATTTGCCACGCATCTTGCCATAAGACGACTCTGGGCAATTTTCATGAGTTTCCAGCCTCCAAATGACGGGAATGATTCAAATGATTTTCATCTGAAGAAATCTGGGGGCATGCAGTTAGCTCTAAGAGGAATGGTTGCCCATTCCTCTTTAAAAGAGTTTGGCATGGATAATGACTATGAAATGAGAAGCAACAGAACAAATGTGGCAACAGTCTGTTATCTTGGAAAACATACTTCACCAGCCTTTTTGATTTGGTTATAGGTAATCCTTATTTAGTAACCATAATTTGGACTAGCAATTTGATCATCAGATGAAGTGGTTTCTAAGTAGCTGCTAAGTGAAACTAACGATTATGCTGATGATCTTACTTCAGCTTTCCTTTGCTTTTGCAAACCTGAAAAGATTGTGAAAACCAGAATTGGTTTCAAAATTATATTTTCATCATCTGTGAACACTTACTAAATGAGGCAGTTGCAAAATTGTCTGCAAAACGACCTGTATTCACATTTACTATTATATTCTATTAATTTTTAATAGAACTTACTGAGATATTTGTAGTGGCATGTTCAGTCAGCAGTTGCTCACCCAACCACTTTCTTGCATTTGTTTTGCATACTGATACTTAAATTATTACTTTCTTTTTTCTTTTTTGATAGTTCCATCACATGCTCTGTGTACTTGTTTTTGTTACAAGTATCCAAAACAAAAATATCTAGAGAAATATTTATTAGTTTACCTTGCTCAAATGCACTGTATATAATGAGAAAGTTTGAAAGCAATTGTTCTATCCATACTCCAATTCATTAATGTCTGTGGATATACAGCATGGCATTCTTAAAAGTACACATTTTGATCTATGTAAAGGTAAAGGTTCCCCTCACACATATGTGCTAATCGTTCCCTACTCTAGGAGGCGGTGCTCATCTCTGTTTCAAAGCTGAAGAGCCAGTGCTGTCCGAAGACGTCTCTGTGGTCATGTGGCCAGCATGAATAAATGCCAAAGACGCACAGAACACTGTTACCTTCCCACCAAAAGTGGTCCCTATTTATCTACTTGCATTTTTACCTGCTTTCAAACTGCTAGGTTGGCAGAAGCTGAGACAAGTAACAGGAGCTCATCCTGTTACACAGCACTAGAGATTCGAACTGCTAAACTGCCAACCTTTCGATCAACAAGCTCAGTGTCTTAGCCACTGAGCCACCATGTCCCTTGTGATCTATGTAGGGTTTTTAATTGTGGGGTTATGTAACTAGAAAGAGGAAGAGAGAAAGCACCTTCTAGTTCCTTCTTTCAACAAACTGGGGAAAAGTTAGTCCAATTTCTCTTGGTGTTTAACAACCATTTCTAGTTCTTTCACTTTTATGTAAGCAGTTGCAATAGAGTTGGAAAATAAGACAGTAGTATTATGTATCATTTGAAAATGATTCAGAAGGAGTGCTTCATACTCGCAGGAGTACAGCACCTCTTGACTACTAATTAAGATGCTTGACTTTTTTCTTGGTTTCTATGGGATCCTGAGAATAGTTATGCTCCTTTAAGAGGCTCATTAACTTTAAATAATGGATTCCCTAATGTGTAAGCCTGTAAGCATTGATGGGGAATTCCACAGGTTAGTTCTGCAGTCTGCAAAGAAATGCTTTCATTTGTTTGTTTTAAATCTCCCTCCAGTCAACTTCAGTGAATAACTTCTGTTTTTGCTATATAAGCATGATCCTTTGATTGGTTGCTGTCAGAACTATCAGTCACTTATAGCAAACTGCAAATGTTCAACTCCATGTATAAATCAATGCAAATAAGTTCTGAAATCCACAGCAGCATTCTTCGCTATCTAGCTATTGTGAACTCTATCAGTAGAAATGAAATACTGCATATCCTTGTTTTAAAAATTATAAGGCCTAGACGTAACTATCTTAAACATATCTTCTGGTCTTCCAAAACAAACCAAAAACCATAAAGCTATATCCCCCACAAAAAACAAAAAAACAAAAAAACCCCACAACCCAGGGTGCTGTGAAAAGGCAGCATAGTATGAAATGGATAAGAATTCTCTCTGTACTTTTCTTTTATATCTATAACCTGCCTTCTGGCTAGCTAGCTGAGATTAGTAATCATTCAGAAGACAGTTAGAACTTTATACAGAAGCAGCTGCCTGACAGGTTATCTGCATGGAGATACAAGCAACTAGAAAAGTGGCTAAATCTTTTGCCCCAGCTATCTGTCTATACTCATCCAATTCTGCCCCATGGGGCATAAAGATGGCTGTTTTTCTGCTGATAAATGATGCTCAGTGAAAAGATAAATGAAGTCAGAATAGTGCACCAATTTCTTTTCCTAATTTATTCTGCATTGAAATTGTAAAGAACATAGACTTATTAGCTTCATGAGTGAGGTAGATTGCTGCTTGGCCATAAGGACACCTTGGTTTAAGTTTGCATACTTTTCTGCAAGCTCAAGGGCTGAAGAAATATTACTTAATCTCCTAAATAAGAGGTGTGTTATGACCCCAAGATCTTCTTTCTGATCAGGGCTCAGGCTCTGTCAAGGTCTATGAGAAATTAGGAATTCATTTTGTCATGGAGTGTATTTCTTAATGTTGGACTTCATCTGATCTTAAAGCAATGGACCATTCACACAGTTTAAAGAAACATTTTCTGGAGCTCTTCACAATCACTTTAGATTTTTACCAACCTGAATTTTCTGCAAACTTGGTCAGTCACTACCTATTCCTGAGATAAAATCATTTATAAGCAAGCGTAAAAATATTGGTTCTAACATAGATCCTTCAGGAATTCCACCTCTTTTTTTCTTATTGAGAAAATTGTACGTTAATTCCCACTCTTTGTTTTCTGTTTTTTAACCAGTTAGCAATCCATAAAAGAACAGACCATTCAGTTTATGAAGAGATTGTAATAAGAAATTTTATGAAAGGTTGTTTTGAAACTCGATGTATATAGTGCTTACAAATTCACCTTCCATCTGTCTGCCATTTACACTCTCAAAATAAGGTTGGTGAGAAAAGAATTATCCTCATCTAATTCAATGTCTGAGGGTTTTTTTAATTATTGTCTTATGTTTTTCAGCTTTGTTTCACCTATGTGTTTGTACAGAATTCCATAATGCTAACATAGATACCACTATATTTTCTTCAAGCTGCATGAATACCTTTTTGTGAGAGAAAATGGGAGATGAGGCTTTAAGCTTGCTGAGATTTCCATAATGCATGTTTATCACTAATTTATGCAGCTTGTTTCATAATTATATTGCCTCTCATATGAACAAACAGATCTAACATCCTTTCTGAATTATTTAAATTGTTATACATGCAATAAAATTGATAGAGCATGCTTATGGAAGCTGCTTATAGTTTATGGCTATGTCACACAAGATATTTCATTTTGTGACACTATAATAGTTAATCTGAATGTACAGCTGATTGTTATTTACCACAAATACTATGAAAGGATATATACAAATAAAGACAAGTAGTAAAGCCTCTCACACAATATAGTATTATAAATTTCATGCATTTCAAATTCTCCTTTATTTAATACCAGCATCCAATAAACAGCTATTGTCAACAATAATGTAGTATTGCAATCTAAGTAAATGTCATTTCCATGGTAATAGAAGTTCTTGTGCATTTGGCTGGTCTTGCTTCTCTATGGAGCAACTCATTTGAAGATATGTCAGGTTTAATTCATAAAATTCATAACCTTGCAATAAATGTACAAACTAAAAAGGGAAATTCTAAAGCAAAATACAAAAACAAAGAACAATCCTGATTTTCTCTCTTTGGCTTTTAGGATTCATCATGTAATACATAAAAGATTAAAATGGGTAATGTTTATTTTTTACTTGGATACTATAGCTCTGGCACATGAATTTCAACCATAAGTATAAGAAGTAGAATTTTAAAAAGCGATTCATTAGATCAGTTCGAACATATTTTTGCATACGATGAAATTGACTGTGCTGGATCACTTCAGATAATTTTTTCTTCATTCATGTGATATCCATGTAGAAATTAAACATCCTTCATGTATGATGAAAATATATATTCTTAATCTCTTTATACCTAGGTAATATCAGCCCTACCATTATTAAAATGATTTCTGCTCATGTAGTTTAAGGAGAAAATTATAGAAATTAAACAAATATTTAGGATTTAGTTTTACCGTTGGAAAGGTATTGTTTGCAGTATGTTTTGCGCACATGGCCAAACCTGGAGAACCTCCAATTCTGGAGTAATCTAAACAGAAAAACGCAATAAAGGATGTAGGCGTTAAATAAAAATATGTAGTTTGAAAAAAAATAAAAATAAAAGCCTACATAAGATGTAACTAATGTTGATTATACATCACCTCAAAAAGCATGATTTTAATGCATCTTTTCTGTTATTTATCGTTTGAGAAGATAATCATATAGATATTGCAAAATTTGATATTTTTGAAAGCATTTTCTTAAAAAAATACAGAAAACATTATTTTCATGAAAATACAGTGGTTCACACGGAGGACTGACTATTTCTTTAATGACATGTTTTTATAGCTGAAACACTGTGGAAGTTCAAGTGACAGAATTCCTGTTTCTATGGTTACCTTGATTGTTTTTAATAGCAAGAGGGAAAATACTCTCTTAGATTGACAGCTGCCCTAAACCTGTGCTAATGTATAAGTTTATCAAAAAGCATGTTTGACTATTATCAAAAGTATCAATAGGTTGCCCATTAAAATACCCTGAGGAAAACAATGATGACAGTTTACAGTATCACAAAATGCACCTCCAAATAAAAGAAGTACATCTGTCTATCAATAAAGGCTAATGCTAGATGCACAGACATTTATTTATTTATTTATTATTTTATAAAATTTGTATGCCACCCTATCTCCAAGGACTCAGGGCGGCTCACAACGACAAGTGACCAAGCGACTGTTAAAAACAAAAATATACACAAAAAATATCAAGAAATTTTTTAAAAAAAATTTAAAATATACTACCCCGTCAGACATAAACATACATAACTTTTTCTATGTTTTCTTCTGTTTTACTCTGCATATAAAAGAGAGTTTTTAATATGTAATTTTAATTAGCCAATCATGGTAGTCCTATTTGTCTCATCCAATTTTAATTACACAGATTGTTCTACTAAATGTCTTGGAACCACACTAAGCTAATTTGGGTCTCCACATTTTGTTCTGCATTGGAAGAATGGTATGTAAAAAAGTTTCAGATGTGAACTGTTCTGTGCATGGAGCATGTGCTCATGGATGACCAACAACTCAATCAAAAAATTCCAAAAGAAGTTCATACTTTGTTATGGTCAGACTGACACATGAATGCTTTGTTTCATGTATGGCCTAAGACCTGGTTGCATGGGGTATAAGGGTTTCCAAGATTTCAGGAATGTCCACAAGAGGAGACTCAAATAAAAAGAAGTCAAGTTGGTAAACATAAATATGTAATCAAAGTCTTCTTCCACACATTACATCTCAAAAGAGCCTTGGTAGTACAGTGGTCTAAAGCACCCTGTTATTAACACCAGCTGCCTGCAATTATTGCAGGTTCGAATCTCACCAAGGCTCAAGGTTGACTCAGCCTTCCATCCTTTCTAAGGTAGGTAAATTGAGGACCCAGTCTGTGGGGGCAATAAGCTGACTTTGTATAAATATACAAAAGTATGAAGGCTATTGCTTAGCGCATTGTAAGCCGCCCTGAGTCTCCAGAGAAGGGCGGCATATAAATCAAATTTTTTTAAAAAAGTAAGAAACAGTAAAATGAAAGGGGAAACCATATATGTCTGTGGAGGGAAAACCAATCCAACACATTAAGCAAATAAACAAACAAAACCCACTATAACAAAGCCTCTGAGTTAGAGTTTGGGGAAGCCAGGCCTCCGAAGTGGAACAAATGCAGGTTGACAATCAGATAGATGTCAAGGAGCTGCCGTACTTTACATTTCCCAAACTATATTATCTATTCTAAATCCTCACTGAAAAATCATGGCTGAAATCATGTCAATTAGAGAGTCAAACAGCAGCAGAGCTATTCCAAAGTTTACTTGTCAAGGGAGCATGACTGCAGAAAGATTTGATTTGGGTGCCATGTTTGCTGCTACTGGGACACCCCTGGTGAAATTGGATTAGTCAAACTGAGGAAGGGCCTTGTGCTGGGAAGGGACATCTTCCTAAAGGCGGGCTGAATTAGGTTGAGTTGGACTTCAGTCATCTGTCTCTATTGGCTAAAGACAAGATCAAAAGGAAGAATCTAAGCCCATACCATATAATGGCAGTGGTGAACTAATTGATTTGATTATTGTTTCCAGGAATTACAGTAAAGATATACTAATAAAGGACAATATTTGTAGGTCAGGATTGATATGAAGGATCCTTGGTGGTCTCTGAGCTTGCTTGTTTTCTTGCAGATGTTTCATTACTCAAACTAGATAACTCCATCAGTGCACTGAATGAAACATCTGCAAGAAAACCAGCAAGCTCAGAGAGCACCAAGGATCCATCATATCAATCCTGAGCTACAAATATTCTTGTCACAATGCAAGTTTCACAGCTTGGCAATTTCCAAGTGAAGTACCATCTTTTCAGAAGAAGAGACATAAATTTCTTATCACTACTGTTTGTAATCTCTGTTGATGGCAGAGGCTTGTTTATATTTTTTGCTTTTCCATTCAGATATATCCATCATATTAAGATGGAATTTTCTAGCCCCTATTCACTTAACTTTCATTCTCCCCTTTCCATATTTATTACTTTTGAACTGTGTAGACCAAAATGTTTCATGCCTTACTGGTTTTATTTGAATAATAGAACCAAGTTGCATAGAAGAAGTATATGTTTTATTGAGTGTAGTTTTTCTAAACCCACTTCTGAATATACTGGAGATATTCATTCCTTTATTATTTCTTTAAGAAAAAAAAATAGGGGAAGTCACTATCTCATTACAGAGCAATGGTTTGCTCATATAGAGAAGGTATGTGGCATTTGCCTAAAGTGCAAAGCTCAGATATTAATATTAGCCTGCTCAGTGAGCTGCAGAGTTGGCTGTAGACCATCAGCCAACTAATTAATGAAAGAAAGGGGAAGTGCAAAGAGTTCATTTCTAAGAATATTGAAAAGGTGCAAGTGGGGAGACAGAATTAAAATGAGAAGATTGGATAGAAAGTATTCCAATAAATTGTACAGTGTTTGATGCACATTGAAAAATAAGTGTGGCATTAAGTTATTAAATTAGCTGGTGATTCTTACATTTTTTTGAAATTATATATAGATAGTTTTTGAGTGGGTAGCAGAAGAAAATTTAGTATGATAGATGTGCATACCAATTTTTTTTGCAGTGTTTCTTTCACATAAGATTGCCTTCTTGAATTTATAGTGAGCAATAAAGCAGCATCCAGAACTTCTAAGTAGATATGGTATGTGTTTGCTTTTGTTTTTTTATAGTAAATTCCTTCTTCTCCTCCTTTTCCTCTTCCTCTTCCTCCATATCTAGATTAGACCAATTAAAAATATAGTCCAGAGTAAAACTTAATTATATATTATTCATCTGATTCCAAATCAAGGAAAGTAGAGAAGGATGGTGTGGAAGGAAGAGAGATCAAACTGGGAAAAGATATGGACAGAAAAAAAGAGATCTAATATTTTCTCATATACCCCTAGACTATTCCCCTTGTAAAACTCACTCAGATATACCAGTGGAACTTTCATATAAGATAAACTAATATGTGAAGGAAAAAACATTGCAATGGATATTCTGATACATGTTGCATGAAATAATCCCCTTTCCAGATTGTGCTTCATAACTGCAATTTCTTACCAAAAAAAAAAGTGTGGCCATGAGTAGAAAATAAGAGGGACATTATGAGAAAATGGCAGCCATCAGCTACTGGCTTTGAGAAGAACACTTGTTTCCAGCCTAACTGTAAAATATGACCATTAATGTTGAAGAATAAAAAGGAATGTGATGGCCAAAGTATCTTTCCAAAGTAATTTTTGAAGTGGTTTGATTTTTCCTTTTCCAGCTACGGGCTCTGCTTATTTCTCCTCTTACTGATTCTGAAACGTTGCATTTTATTCTGGAGGATATAGCTATGCTGCATATTTCTAAATTTCTCTCCAGAAATGTATGGGTTGTGTTTCAAATTCTTTGAAGCATTGATAAAACTACAAAGCTCAGTGGTAGAAGGAAACTATAATGCCACCAAAAAAATGAACATTGAGGCAAAGTTGGTCTGAAACCATAGTAGTACTAGACTTTTGAGACAATACTGATTTAATTTAGTTATTATTGTTCTTGCATTCGTCTTTTGAATTCCCTTCTATAAATTATATTAAAGTGGTTAAATCCTTAGTTGTTTTACCACTACTGTATTAAGATACATACTTGCTAGCAATGTTTCCATTTTGAAAACTGAACTGTCATAAAAGTACATTTCGTGAAGTTTTGTCTCTAAGGTAAGACAAGTAATTTGATAAATCTGAAAAGGATAATCAGTAGGCTGAATGTCTGGAGTATTTCATGGTGCTTACAGATTAAGAGCTATTCTTGGCAAAAGGCTGATGCATACCTAATAGTATTTTTATACCTTAGAACCAAGAGTGCATTCAAATATTGTTTTCAACCACAAAGTAAAAGTCAGTATTCTCTGCACACATGCTTAAAGCATGTATAAATGTCCCTAAACAAGCATTGACAACTGTTGCTTTGAAACATAAATAGATTAATAAGAATACAATTGTTTTGCCTTCGCCACAAATCTCACTAGGGGGATTATTCCTGGAGATCACATTGTATCTGATTTCGTATAGTAGTAAGGATGCTGAAAGGATACTGTGGTATCTTATGCCCATCAGCAAAAGAGAAAATTTTTTTTGCAGAGATTTAAAACATGCCCAGTACTTGCCAATACATTTAAAATTATCTTAGTGCCTGCTCACAGAGCCTTCAGTCACAATGCAGGAGCAGCTGGTCATGTAAAGGCTGGTTAACTCTATTAGAAGCCTATTGTTCTCCATGGAGAACTGGCAATTTGTGTCTTAAAGAGTATAGTCCATTTGGTCCAACAGGCAGGAAAGTGTAAAAATGAGGCTGAAAAGCACAAATAGTTACTAGTACCTGAAGGTTTTAGAATGATAAAAAATACATTTCTAAATGGGTTTTAGGTGGTTTGAGATGGGAAAGGTCATTGGGGGGGGGGCAATACCTAAATCACATCACTAGAACACAGTAAGAATTGGAAAATTATGAACTGATTTATTTTTTTCCCCATTTTTCCGACCTTAAATTTGTCCCCTTGAGACCTGACTCCAGATTATCAGACAGGAAGCTGGCATTTGGACAACTGGATAATAAAATTGGAAGTCAGATTTGATGACAAATATATAATGGATTTATAGAAATTATTTAATCAATCACAGACAAGCAGAAGAATCCAGTGTCCTTTAAAATGTCAAAAACATACTTCATAAAATGTTATGTTTTGCCAAACAAATACAATTGTAAATACACTTTTGCCCAAAGTCAAAAATGTGGAAAACATATTCAACATATGATCGTTAAATGGGTTTTGTTCATGTCAGTGTATGTATATCAGGGAGAGATGGGGGGAGGGAGGGAAGGGGGGGAGAGAGAAAGAAAGAGGAGAGAGAGAGAGAGAGAGAGGGAGTGAATGAGTGATGGAGAGAGAGAGAGGGAGAGATGAAATGAAATGAAATGAGGAAAGGAGGGAGGAAGAATGATATTCCATATTCATTCCAGCACTTGAAGAACACAAAGCTCACTTATGAACATAAGCATTTGGGAGAGTTGCTTGTAGTCTTATTGCATTTAGTGAAAACATTATACCATTAATATTAGAAGTTTAGCTCGGGCTATCATTCCTGAAATATGAATGGAGATGGAATATGTTCACACACACACACACACACACACACAGAGAGAGAGAGAGAGAGAGAGAGAGAGAGAGAGAGAGAGAGTGAGAGAGTTCTGAAATCTCATGTTCTAAAAGAAGCAGGAAGGAGTGGGAATAATTCCCTGCAGAAATACATACTTCAAGTACTTCAAAGGGTTGACATATTTTCCCACTATAAACGGACATCTGTAGTCTAAGCTGTAGCTCAGTAAGATGAGCATGGTTGTCATGTCAAATCTCAATAGGCTGTCTCTGCTCATGTTCTTGAGTTAAGAAATTCTGCTTGAGCAGAGTGAAACATAACCTTTAATATTACATTCTGTGGTACAAGCTTCAGTGACATGTAAGTGAGTCTTATCCGAGGATCTCAATGGATTTGGTACAAGGCAGCCTCACGCCTTTTTTCAGCTGAGAGTTCCTTCCCAAAGGAAAAGGAACTTTCTTTGTTATTCATTTTATATCTTATCAGAGGATAAAAGATAAGAATACACTAATATACCCATCAGATAGCTTGACTTTGGAAGTCAGAGAGTATGCAGCCATTGTATCCTTTTTATTGCCATTGTCAGTCAAATACCATCCAAAAGTATTGTGTCAGGAATTAAAAGAGGATTTTAAAAAAAAGAAAGAAACCTGCACTGGAAACTATAGATGGACTTTTAAATAAAAGCAGCTAATAGACTTTGAGTAACAGTTTCTTCTAAATGAAATTAAGTAGTGCTTTGATGATCAAATTGAGTCATTTAAAATAGTAATACTAGCATTGCTTCCACACCATTCCAAGACATAGCCTTCAGTCACATGTCACAACTCTGAAATGAATTCCAAGAGGTGGAATAGTTGATACTGGTTGAAATTAGGAAATATTGGGAAACATTAACTTCTCTTCAGTCTTCATTGAGGTATTTGGAAATACTGTGTACATGGATGAGTAAAATGTCACTAACTACCAACATCTACAGAGACAGGAGTCTGATCAAAGTGATATACAGTAGCTTCCCCTGCTTTCAGTCCACAGCATCTATATTGTATTACTATGGTTTGATTTATATCTTACTTGGAGCTTTTCCTCTTCCAATTTTCACCTACCACAATAACTTTGTGATGTGGCTTGAGCTGAAAAATCATTATTGGCTTACAGAGACTTGAACCTGAGTTTTTTTCCTAGCTCTACTTAGCACTTAATCACCAAATCCTAAGTACTCCCTATATCTCACTAATATCCACTATATATATCTATATACGGAGCCTGAGGTATAGCACTATGATAGAATAGGCAATGAAGGGGTCAGGAATCTGTAAGAAAAGTTTCTGTTTTTCCTGCACCCAGTTTATTCTGAGATGATGTTTTTAGCTCTCCCATTTATGGCTCTGTAAAACTGAGGCTATGCAGTTTTAAACCAGACATATCAAAATCATGGACATTTCTCAAAGCATTGAGACCTTTGGCTAGATTTCACAGAATTTGAAGTATTGAATATTGAAATATCACAAATATTGGAATATCAGTGCTTTTGAAATAATCTAGAATCTATACAATATTAGAGTTCTCAATACTTCAACAGATTTGTTTGTCAACAAAATGAATTCCAGTGCTCATAATATAAGTGCAGTGTGATGGAGGCCAAAAACATCATTTTAAAAAATTAACTCTTCCAATATTGACTGGATCACTTATAGAATAAAAATTATTATATAAGATGTTATATCTGACCTTGCTAGACTTTTGAAAGATCTTGAAAACATGATTTTGCCAATGGGAGGCAACAAGGCCTGGGAGTGTGGTACAGCAAGCTTAGGGCTAGGTAAGAATTATTAGTAGATGTGATTACTTGGGCTAATTTTATAAATTGTTTATGATTATATGTTTTGTATTGTTTTAAACTATCATGTTAGGCTTGTAGTGACAGCCACAACAGGAGCCCTGATGGCCCAATGGTTAAAATACAGTATTACAGGAAAAACTCTTCCCATAGCCTGGAGTTTGATTCTGACCGGCTCAAGGTTGGGTCAGCCTTCCATCTTCCAACTTGGATTACTAGGAACAATATGCTGATATTGTAAACTGCCAGAAAGTGCTATGAAGCATTTTGGGGTGATGTATAAACCTAAGTGCTATTGCTACTTATAACAGAATAACAGAGTTGGAAAGGACCTTGGAGATCTTCTAGTCCAACCCCCTGCTTAGGCAGGAAACCCTAAACCACTTCAGACAAATGGTTATCCAATTTAAAACTTCCACTGTTGGAGCATTCACAACTTTTGGAAGCAAACTGTTCCACTGATTAATTGTTCTAACTGTCAGGAAATTTCTCTTTAGTTCTAGGTTACATTTTATCCTACATACATCATCATCATCATTTAGTCATTGTCTATTCAATGCAGGAAGAAGGCCTCTGATGTATGTTTCCAATCTATATGATCTGAACTTTCTTTTGCCAATTGGGTCCATAATACTTGCTGATCTCATCAATCCATTTTGTTTTAGGTTTCTTTCATGGATGCTTTTTATCAAGTGGGATTCATTCTATGACTACCTTGATCCACCTGCCGTCAGTTCTTCTTGCTATGTAACTAACCCATTTCCATTTCAACGCTTTTACTGTCTTCATGATATCATATATACCAGTGATGGCTAACCTTTTTGCCGTCGTGTGCCAAAAGTGGGGGTAGTGTGTGGGGGGGTTGTGTGTGGGTCCCCACCCCTAATTCAATGGAATTATTCAATGGACCCCGTGCCCCCCCCCCCACTTTTGGCATGCGACAGCAAAAAGACTACCGGTGGGCCTGGTAGGCCCGTTTTTCACCCCCCCCAGGCTCCAGGGGCTTTTTGAAAGTGGCTTCCCCCACCTCCCTCGGAAGCCCTCTGAAGGCCAGAAACGGCCCATTTCCCAACTTCCAGTAGGCCCGGAAGGCACAAAAATCGCGTGCTGGAGCTGAGCTAGGGCAACGCTCATGTGCCCACAGATATGGGCGTGCCATAGGTTCACCATCACAGTCATATACTATTGTTTGTTCTCTAATCCATGTGCAGGTCTTTCTACCTTATCTTGTAATGCTGAGTATGTATCTTTCCATGGCTCTTTGTGCCACTTGTAGCTTTTGAATCGATTATGAAGTTAATGTCCATGATCGGCACATGTTAGGGCAGGTAGGACACACTGATCAAAAACTTTTCTCTTCAGGTATAGGGGGAGGTTTTTCTTGAAAATTATGCTTAGCTTGCTGAATGCCTACTAACCGCATTTAACCACATTTAACACACCATTCAATTTCTTTTATTGTATCATCTTCCATTGAAATCCATTGGCCAAGGTATATACAGTATAGTGATCTATTATATCCAGGTCTTTTGCAGATATTTTTTTTTCTTTAGTGTATTTATTATCTGGCTCTTTATCAAGTTTGTTTTTAAGCCAAGTGGATCTTCTGCTTTGTGCATCTTTTGTAGGTGTCTTTGGAGATCTTCTGGATCTCGTGAGAAAAGAACATTATCTGCAAACCTTAAGTGATTTAAATAGGTGCCATTGATTTTTATTTCATCTTTTGCCCAGTCTAGTTTGTGAAATAATTCCTCAAGGCAGGCTGAGAAAAAGGTAGGTGATACTGTATCATCAAAAATAGGCATTTTTTCTTTTAAATGCCTCTGACGGTCCAAGCTGAGTTGCCTGATCGTTAGAGGCATTTAAAAGGGAAAAAAAGCCTCTGCCGATCAGACAACTCAGCTTGGATCGTTAGAGGCATTTAAAAGAAAAAAGGGGTTTTTTTTCTTTTAAAAGCCTTTGATGATCCCAGCTGAGCTGCACAATCATCAGAGGCTTTTTTAAAACTTTTAAAAGCATTTTTTCTACAATCTCTTCGGCAGAAAAAATGCTTTTAAAAGTAAAAAAAAAAGCCTCTGATGATTGTGCAGCTCAGCTGGGCATGGGGGGGGGGGGGCGGGGGTTTTTGCTACCGGTTCTCTGAACCACCCGCCTCCATCACTACCGGATCGGGCGATCTGGTCCAAACTGAGAGCATTTCACCCCTGCTGTGCATCGTTTAATGTTCCCAATATTCTTTGTGTTATATTTACAACTTTTCATAGAGCTGAATATTGTTTAATTTCTGTCTTATGAATGAAATCAGGGGGTCTTTAAACCACTTTGTAGCTTTTCAAAACATTTCATAGATGTAGGGTTTTTTTTTTTGAGGGGGGGTTTGGCTTCTTCTGCAGTTGTGTCAGACAATATATAGCCTGCAATTTCAATTCCATGTGGAACAATACTGAGAGGAAGAGTTGAGTGGTGGACTCTGTGACAAAAAGCAGTAGGCCAATGAGATTTATCACCTTATGGCTATTAGAGCTCTTGCGGGGAAAGGGTTAACATTGCTTTGAGCTTTATTCACTTTCTTAACCGTGATCTGCCGTGAGCCTTAACTGTTCTCTCTCTTGTACTAATGAAATATTATATTTCTATTCTGGTCCTGCAAGCATGCCTAGAAATACAATTCAGTTCTCAACACTCTGAATATGCATTCTTGGCGCAAACCTAACTTAAATTCTACATGATTGGGGCAGACTTAAATCTCTTGCCAGTTAGTGAATGGGCTTCAAGCTAACATTTCCAGGTTCTGCTCCAAAAGCTTAGTGTATGGAGTATAAGACTATAAGAACATAGATATTTTTTTCTATGCCAATCTCGTTTTATGACTTGCCAATCTCAGTGGCAATGTCCCAGCCTGCTTCTGCTAACCCTGCCAAATAACTAATGTAAATTGTTGCCAGAAAACCATAACCCTGATATAAATAAGTCTGCCAGGGATAGGATGGGTAGTTTACAGAAAGAGCAAGATTGCCAAGTAGTTTGGCAAAGTCTTTTGGCACTTCAGAAAACTAAGGAGCTAAGGCAGCAATAACAGTTTGTGGTCAGTTTCTTGTATCCTGCCTATAAGAGACCAGGCTTCACTATATTATTAAATGATATTTGCCAAGCAGCAGGACTTATCTACCTGGACACCTTAGAAAACTCAGTAATAAGAGGCAGCAAAGTGCAATGCATCACAAGGGCAGGTTATAATTTTTCTGTATTATACCAAACCTGACATCCAAAATAGCAAGAAAAGCTTCTTTTAAGCTTTTAAAAACATTTTTGTCTAATCTTTATTTTTAAGCTGGTAAAAAATATTGCTGCACTTGATCTGCTTAATAAATATTCATTTTACAAATAATTTGTAAATTGCCTCTTACCTAGACTAAAGAGAAATTTCCTAACAATTAGAACAATTAACCTATGGAATGGCTTTTTGTGGTGCTGTGTTGTGGTGCTCCAACACTGGAGACTTTTAAGAAGATTCTGGGTAGCCACTTTTCTGGAATTGTATAAGGGGTCCTGCTTGAGCAGGAGGTTGGGCTAGAATGTCTCCAAAGTTCCTTCCAACTCTGTTATTCTGTTATCCTTGTTATCGCTGCCTTAAAAGAGATTCAGGACAAGTAATTGAAGGGGGGAAAAAAATTGGTATAATCCAGATCATATTCAGAAACTAATCAAAGAGAGAAGCCACCTGGATTTAAGGAAAAAAATTCCTAACAGTGAGGACTATTAACCAGAGGAACAGCTTGGCTCCAGAAATCATGGGCACTCCATCACTGGATGTTTTTAAGAAGAGTCTAAACAGTCATTTATCTGAAATAGTATAGGTCCGTGATGGCGAACCTATGGCACGGGTGCCACAGGTGGCACGTGGAGCCATATTGGTGGGCACGTGAGCTCAGCTCCAGCACGCATGCTTGTGCCAGCCAGCTGATTTTTGGGCCTTCTGAAAAGTCAGGAAACACTGTTTCCAGCCTCTGGAGGGCCTCTGGGGAGGGTGGGGAAGGCAGTTTTTGCCCTCCCAAGGTTCCTAGAAAGGCTCTGGAGCCTGGGGAGAGCAAAAAATGGGCCTACCAGGCCCACCGCGCCATCACGTGGGGGGCGGGGTGCATAGAATTATGGATGTGGGCACGAGGGTGTGTGACCCCACCGAGCTTCTCCTGCTTTTGGCACGCAATGGCAAAAAGGTTAGCCATCACTGGTATAGGTTCTCCTGCTTAAGCAGGGGGCTAGACTAGAAGACCTCCAAGGTGACTTCCAGCTCATTCATTATATTCTAATGTATCATAATACCAAAAAAAGTTCATGCATTGCCATTATAGCATATGAAAGAACAGGAAAACCCTCAATCTCTTAAGTTTCTAAGATGAAATTAGTTTGCCAATGATTTAGAACTACAGACTCAAACTTGAACCACAGTTGCTTTAAATCTTCAATCTGCAATGGGAATCATAACAAGGCTGATTTGCAAAGGCCTGTTGATTAGGTTTGTACCTTTAGAACCTTTTAAGGCATTCAGCAAGTAACTTGGTTGTTCTCAAAATTAAATCACAGTCGTTTTTAAAACTATTTTTTTCTTGTTTTCCAATCCCCAGCCCATCTCAAGACTTTTTTTTTAAATTTGATTTATATGCCGCCCTTCTCCGGAGACTCAGGGCGGCTTACAGTGCATTAAGCAATAGCCTTCATACTTTTGTATATTTATACAAAGTCAGCTTATTGCCCCCACAATCTGGGTCCTCATTTTACCCACCTTAGAAAGGATGGAAGGCTGAGTCAACCTTGAGCCTGGTGGGATTCGAACTTGCAGTAATTGCAAGCAGCAGATGTTAATAGATGTTAATAACAGGGTGCTTTAAACCACTGTACTACAGGCTCTGTAGTACTGAGATACATAATCAATAACAAAAAACAGGTTTCATGGCACTTCATTGGGGATCATTGCTTTTATAAAATCACAGTATATGAAATAGAATAACAATATAAGAGCGGAATAGTCTTGAAAGTAAGAGTTGTGCTGCCTGAAAGAACCAAGGCTCCATGGCATCATATACATTAATTCCTGTGACAAATAGTCTGATGACACTATTCACATTCCTGTTTCCTCACCTCCTTTACTACATCCATTTGTAGAAGGGAAAAACAGAGGTTTAATTGGGTGAACATAATATACCCTATAGTAAAATATGTTCTCTATTATAGTCAGAGAAGTACTTTTATAATTCATTAGGCACTTCTGGCAAATAGAAGGCATTAAATACAACGAAAAAGAAGAAGGAGAAGAAAATTAGAGCAATATTAGTTGTTTGCAGTACACTTATGTAAGCAAGGTTGATCTTGAAAATGTGTTCCTCTGTTCTGCTGTGCCGGAATACTGAGAGAACAATAGGAAAGGTTGACAATTAAAATAGCTATGGGAGTTAACAACAGAGAAAGCAGTAATATTTGAAGATTGTGATATCTGGACAATAGAAGGATTTCAGGTAAAAGCTGCAGATCAAAAGCAATTTCTGACTGTTGTTCAGAATGGCACTAATGCACTTTGTGCCATACTGATATATGGTGGAGTAAAAAGTGGGACAATAAAAAGACATTAGATAATCAGAACTGAAGAGTTTTGTTGCATCTAGACTTAAGGACCCATTATGGTTTAGATGTAGCTTCCAACACATATGTAATATTTAACCAACCATGGAAAAGGCACACACAAGCATATAAGCACAATTGCCTTAAAGTACAAACAAGATGATGTACATATGAAGTATTGATTTCATATGATTTCAAATTTCTGAACTGTTGCCAGTAATTACAATCATTGATATATCAGAGGTAGGTAACCTACCTGATGTATCCTTTAACATTAGCTATCTTGGGTGAGAGTGATGGAACCAAAATTCAAAACACCTGGAAGATATACTGCAGGCTACTTCTGCTGACTGCTGATTGCCAACAGTTCGGCAGTTCAAGTCTCACCAGCTCAAGGTTGACTCAACCTTCCATCCTTCCGAGGTCCGTAAAATGAGGACTCAGATTGTTGGAGGCAACAATAAACCACTTAGAGAAGCACTGTGAAGCGGTATATATGTCTAAGTGCTATTGCTATTGCTATTGAGGAGTGGGTTGGATTAGAAGACCCCCAAGGTCCCTTCCAGCTCTATTCTGAATTTAAAGATCTGTTACAACACAATACAACAGTGCCATTATTATGGGGATCTGTCATATCTTCCTTTTGCATGACTGAAGTTTGCAACTTTTCTGGCATTTATAAACAAGTTCTACAAAAAATTAAACACAAAATCAGTTTTGAGATCAGTTTTGAAAGTTATCTGTCATTAGAAAATGCCTTCTTAAATTTATTGTTATTGGTTGATGGGAAATACTCTATTGATTTATAAAACTATTAATGCCATTGTCATCAAAAAGATTTTGCAATGCTAAAAACAACTAAATAACTTTAATAAAAAAATAAGACAGTGAAACCAAATGTTACACTGAATAGGCAATTTGGGTCACTTCAAATGTTACTAAATTATAGCTCTAGAGTTCTTTGGAAACTCAATAGTGAAGAATAGGACTTGTATTCATCAACATTTTCAAATTGTCTATATATATATATATATATTTCCTTCAGGACATTCTGACATTGAAGCAATATAAAACTTGTCCTACTACTGTTAGCTAAGCACAAAAATGGTTGGCTTGTTTGAGAAAATGCTTTAGATTGTTAGTCAGGAACCTGCTCAATTTTCCCATTCTTTGTCTATCAACAGACAAAAATACAGTAGATGTCTCAGTCCTGCTCTCTGTGAGGTCAAATTCACATACATACTTCCTGTGCAGATCTGAACAGATTTCAAACAGATCAGTAGTGGATGAAATTCTAAGGATGTTTGGAATCCTTATAACTGGAATTGTTTCTTCATGAAATCTAATACTAACCAATCTGAGCCATATCTCCATATTAAAATGATGGGAATGCAGTTATCTTTAGAATTTCTCTTTCATACAAATTGAATTCATTCCTAATTAAAAAATGATCAATATAATTTTTCAGGTTATTGGAATATACATTTCTTACTCATATTAGAATAACCTGCAAGCTATTGGGCTCCTCTTTGTCATATTGGACAGAATCCAATATTTAAGGGCAAATCTGACATTGAAATCTTTTTTTTTCCCCTGTGTCTTTACTGACTTAGTATTTCAGTTTTCCATCATCAGGAAATTCCTGCCATGGAAAGTCTTCCAAGAAGATGTGCCAGTGTTAGGATGAGAAGGGCTCAGGATTCTAAACCCCCCCCCCCCAAGTGCTTTTCCATAAATATAACTGAGGATAAGATTTAGAGAAGCCATTTGGCAAGTCCACGTAATTTCCTTTCCATTGCATATAATGGGAAGAGAACTGCAAAATGCAAGCTTTATCCAGCTGGAGTGCAGCCAAGATACCATTTGAAGTAATTGACACATGGCACTATTGGAGCACAGCATTCTACTGTTTAAATGTTGCATAGGATCATAATGCACACTCTTTCCCCTCCTTTCAATCTAGTAGCAGAGGACCAAGGACTAAGTGTATTGGCTCCACTAATAGTTTTTTTATTTTACTATTTTTACTAAGGAATTTTATACACTAGTAAAATGATAAATTTAAGAAAAGGTGGAAAAAGAGTAAATAAATGTGGTGAATAAAGAAAAGAAGAAAGAAAAAGTGAAAGAAAAAATATAAAGAAGCTGCTTCTGATCTTTATAGCAGTGACAAATAAAATCATGTCTATCTTCCCTCTTTAAAGTTACATCGTAATTCCATTCTTCCTGTTATGCAAATTTATGAGAGAAAACTGGAGGCAAGGTAAAACCTTCACTTCTATTCTTTCTCAGCTGTCCATTTTAAAAGTTTCATGATTGGGTCAAGATTGTATGAATAAAAATTTAACCAAAGAGCAAGTTTATAGTCCAGAGATAGATTTTCAAAGGGTTCATAAAAAGCATTCAAAGTTCAGTGAGCTTTATTGACTTATATTCTTGTGCTTAAACAAGTTTTAATGTGGCCATAAAATTAAAATTTTCAATACTTAGAATCCGAATTATTAAAATCAGGCTATGGCACACAGTTTTAAGATGCCAAAGAGCTGGTAGTTATTCTTCATGCTTTGCACATTAAAAAAGCAGTAAAATAAAATAAGAGGATTGGTTCAAAGCAGGCTTATCACATGTTCACAACTGGAAGGACAGACGTGAAAATGAGTCATTCCAATTTTAACCTTCAGATTGTGCTTCTGCTTGTTCTGTGCCCTAGTTCTTTCATTTCTGCATAGGAAAAGTTAGCATAACACAAATTCATTTGAAACGTGACTTTATTCTTTACTGAATTTAGCTCTGAAAGGCAAACTGTCACTGGGTAAAATCAAATACAGGGGAGGGAGGATGAAAGCCTTCCATATAATGCCACACTGGAAATACCTGTGTGGTGGATTGGTGGCATATTGGATTATGACCAGAGATGTACAAATTCAAGCCACCAAACCATGGAGGCTCAGTGATTGTCTGAGCTACTCACTTTTGTTCTTGATCAAACTCTTTTCTTTCACACCCTAGGACTGTTGTGGAAGAAAAAAACCTGGAAGAAGGTAAACTGTGGGAATCATCTTGAGCTCAAGGAAAAAAGTTTGAACATAAGTCTGAACAATCAAGCAACTGCATTAACTTTTCTCCTTCTGCTTTGGTGCCATTTGTCAAATCTAGAGGCATCCAATGACAAATTCTGAGGGAAACTTAGAAAATCGATGGAGCTGAGCATTTTTACTATTCTTAAAAGAGAGAATTCTGCTAAATATTTATAGCATTGCTAGGTTATGAAATCTATTAACTATAATACTAGTTTATTGTAAACCCATTACTAACACCTAGTAGCTTCCACTGGGAAAAAGAAAGATAATATGTATTGCTAGTAGCAATATGGGTGATGAACAACTCCATAAACTTCCAGTGTTTTAAAGTCAGACAATTCAAATTCAGGTGAATAAAGTGGCCTTGAACTTTATTTGGATAAAACTGTTTGCTTTCTTTAAAACTGTAATATATATCATATATTTTCAATGCTGAAAGACAAATATACAGTATATCTCCAATTGTCAAATGGAGCAACAAGGAAAATATTACAATAAACTTATCTAGTTTGAGACTCTTGGAACTTCTAGCTGGCTTATATTTCAGTTAAGATCAGTGAAGAAACATCAGCATATTAGGGAATTGATATTTTTGAATGATGCATCAGTAATGAACTGTATTTTAATTTAGCATGATCACATATTATCTTCTTCCAGTGAAGCCAGTATCCCTAAAACATGGCAGGTTTTTCTTGCTAAAAGATGCACCATGGGGCCACATATAGGGAAAGTTAGCACAAAGAAATAAATGGCTCTGGGATAAATACTGAATTTGATTTATTTTATATTTAATTAAAATTAAATTAATGTGGTGCCTTCAGTAAGACTATTCCTGCTGCTTTTAATAGTTTTCTCTCTCGTAAAATCACAATTTAATCATAAGTTTTGGAAGGGCAATGAAAACCCCAATTTAGGGATTCAGAGGGCATAAGCATCTCTGATGTACAAAGTTGCTATGCTGTGAGATAGTATCCTCCTTTCCAAGAAGATTAGTCATGAAACATGTTAAGCTAGATCTCACTTTTTATTTTGTTTTTGCATAGTAGAAAACTTTTGAGAAAAGCAGAAAGCAACTTCATTCCTTGGGGGTCCCAACCAGGGGTAAAATGCTATCGGTTCAGATCGGTTTGGGCGAACCGGTAGTAATAAAAGCTACCAGTTCAGGCAAACTGGTAGTAAAAAAATGCTACCGGTTTGCATGAACCGGCATTATTGACGATCACCTGTGCCGTGCAATTTACATTTGCTAGAAAGCAGGAAATCCTGCTTTCTAGCAAATCTAAATCATGCGACACAGCTGCCCCACCTCGCTGTTCTATTTATCTTAGAAAAGGCTTCTTAAGTCTTCTTTTTCAGCACTGCGTGGTAGCACCTGCAGTGCACATGTGCACATGTGCACATGAAGCGTGTGCTTGGTGCACAGCATGCATGTGTGCATGCAGCGAACTGGTAGCAGACTTCGGAGGATTTCACCATTGGTTCCAACCATAAACTTCTTCATAAATATAAATAGAAGTGTAGAGCTCATTTTCAAAACAAACCCAAAATATTTCAATTTTTATGGCAACATCAAAGTTGGATAGGACTTTGAAGATCTTTTAGTCCAACTCCCTGCTCAAGCAGGAAATCTTAGGGAATAAGCTATTGTATAAATATAGTGAGATGTTTTCAGCTCAGTTTCAGTAAATGTACATTCATTTGTTTATTATGAAGAATAATAAATAAATTATTAGCTAGCATTAAAAGATCCAGCAGTGGGATGTTAAAACAAGTAAATGACAAAATGAAACAGATGGTCCATAAGAGCATCTAATATCAGACACAAAAGTTCATGTCCACAAATGAAGGTCCAGTTAAACTGATTTATTGCTACTCATGCCTACGGACAGGAATATTGTCAACCATCAGTTAGCACCTGCTTGGAGTTAAATAAGAATCAGCAGCATTCAAGGGAGGTTGGGCTCAGTTCACTGGTGATTACATAAGTGGATCTCTCTTTTAATTCTTCCCCCAGGTTCTGCCAGTCCTTTTCCTATATCTAGTTTCCAATAACTTCATCTTGCAAAGATGGAATCCATGCTATGTGTTCTGAAATAATTATCACCATTATATTTTAAATAAAAATAAAACATATCTAAGCTACAATTCTGTTCTGAAGATTGCACAGTGCAAAATAAAAATGTAGCCTTCTCTGATATAGATGGAGCCCCAGCTGTACATATTTGCTCCCATTTTATCTTATTTCGGCTCATTGACTCTTTTTCTCTCGTTGCTGATGTGAGCTCTCAGCAGCAATCACCAGATTGTCCATACATCTTCTGTACTGATTCAGTCAGTGAACTATAACCCTGAAACAGGGCTGTAATGTTTCTAGCACCCAGGATACTGGTTGCTTGTCAGTAAGACATATAACCTGCAAGATGTGTTTAAGAACAAATAACCTCAAAATAGCTACCATGCCATCTGTCTTGATGACCAAAAGCACAGAAAGATCTTAAAAATGTACAAAAATAAAGAAATGAATGAATGAATAGCTATTAGACTTTACATTGTATTTACATTACTTGCTGTATTCATGACCTATTTCAAACTACATCCCAACCCACTGGTAGATATCCCTGCCTCTATGTTGAACATAGCAAGCATAACCTGCTGCTTCTATGTAGGATTCTTCCCCACAAATGACAAAGTAAGTATAGTATGAGAATCTATGAAGCAGGACCAAGAAATGACTGATCTCTAGCCACCTACAGATAGATTAGGTTATAAACCCCATCATTCTTAGACATAACTGCTATTGGCTTGAAATTGTAGGTCAATCTATCTACGGTGCACCAGACTATAGAAAGTTAATACCACTATTTATGTTGTACTTGTATAATTAAGCATTAATTTATTCCAGTTTTTAAACATGAACTAACAAAGGCTCTAAAGCAGGAGTGAGGAACCTGATGTTCTCCAGTTGTTGTTGAATTACAATTCTCAGCATCTTTTACTATTAAACATGCTGAGGTTTGATGTACAGAAATATTTGTAAAAAATTGAGAAGTAATAGTGCTGTGGAAGAAATCTTTAATTCCTACATTAAATTACAAAGACAGATTGGAAGTCTACCATTTAGCTTGCCCCAGAGATCTTTTTTGGTAATTACTTATGTAGATATCTTGCTCATTTGTTGTACAATGTATTTAATGTTGTTAATTATTTTCAACTTTGATAGTGAAATACTGAACATATTCATGTTCTGTCTCCCAAGAAATAGAGGGAAAGAAAGCTACTAGCAAAATCCTACTGAACTAAATAAAATTATGAATATAAATGACCATACAAGAAACAGTGAATTATGTTGATTTTTACATAATCCTAGAGAATGTATTTTTAATAAACCTGTTGATCAACATTGTAGCTCCTATTTCCCCACCACTGCCACCAGTGCCATATTTGTCATATTGATCAAATCTTATTGCATGGTGGTCATTGATAATTCAATGTAGGAAATGAAGTTAAAATGCTAGTGTAAGAAGGTAATGGAAAACAAAAAACTTTTGATGAGTAGTTGGGGCCATATATACTATTTGAATCAGCTTTGCAGATGCAACCTGGCCTGAAGGGAGATAAAATCAATAAATGAGACTTATTCTCACAAAAAAAGATGAAGTTGCCTTTCCAACTTAGTTATGTCCATTAATTTGGTTACTGATGGTTCTTGGCTACTATTAATTTAGGCAACATTTTATCTAATAAACATAATGTCCCCCAAAGCAAGATAATTTTCTATTCCTCTGCCATGATGTTGAGAAACACACATTCCAACATTTCCTGGCTGTTCTGGATGTTCTTGAACTTTAATTTCAGACCCTTGCTGTTCTGTACTGGTATTAATCCTCCCAGAAGCATCAACTGGTTTAATGTCACATTGCATCATAAAAATGCCTAATTCAATTTCCTTAGCTTAAGATCCTTAAAGTGTTTTTTGTAACTGTTAAGTTGTGCATTTTTAAGCGAATCTTGTTATAGTGATTTTGACGGTTAATATATGATTTTTATTTTTCAGTCTTGGGAAAGATTTCGTCTCTTCTCTTGCTATTTCTGATTGCCATAAATCAACAATTCCATAAAACTGTTTTGATGAATTTGTTTATTTTGCCCTTGAATTATTTGGTTTATTTTTTTTCGTAACTCATCATAATAACTGACACTTCAAGGTTAAAATTACAGTTTGAGTCATTCTTTCCTTTAATGGGTTTTCTCTTGCTTTCCTTAGAGAGTCGTACACTACCTTAAGAAGTGCTACAGCACTGTACCATGACTTAACTAGTATGCCTCTCAGTAGGATACTAAATCCATGAAGTCTATCTTAAATTCTGGAAATAGCTGCTTGAACTGATGACTGCATAGTGATTGGCTTTTAATGTAGTTCAGTGTTTTCACTACAGTAAATATCATTCCTGGCATAAGTAAAGATTGTAAACAAAAATGCTTTTGATGCAAGGTAGAGGGGCACACGATCATTTCAGTTCTGTCTTTCTCCCATGTAGGAAGAGAAAATCATAATAACAGACAGGAGAGTCAGTGCATTAATAATCAGAAATTACAATAATAGACGATAGCTAGAACATTAATTATAGGAAAGAAGGAGAAATACTGTTTGCAAAGGGTTATGACTTGGTGGCAAATCTGAGTGGACGAAGCAGGGAACTAGGAAGGATAGGGAAAAAACGGCTGTAAATTATCACAGCAACAAGCAGAAATGAAGTGAAGGAGCTGGACTAAGGAGAAGAAATCCCTAGAAATTAGAAAGAACTAAGGATATCTGATTATGGTAAAATATTTAGCATGTAAACCAAGGAAAATCACCAAGTAAAATAGTAAAATTTATAAAAAGGCAATAATGTGCAAGTTTGGCAAAAGTCTTAGTGTGTGTGTGGAAGGGGTCACAAATAGAATGTTGGAGTGTTTATCAACTTTGAATTGCCTGCTCCTCGATTTAGGTAAAGATGTTTGCCCTAAGCATGCCTGTTTCACACACACAATTAATGGCTAACAGATGATAATACAGCCTTTATCTAGCTAGCTAGCCATTATCTATCTATCTATGTATCAATCATCTATCTATCATATGAACATTACTATTACAATATACTTGCGTTATCAAATGTCCAGGCTGGGTCCTTACATTAAAAAGTTAAAAAGTGATACATCTACTTTGCTTATAAAAAGATTTTTTTTTAATTTGAAGAAAGAATAAAGTCTTTTGAGATTCAAGTATCAGAGTCTGAAAAAAGAATGAATCAAATTCTTTAAAGAAGTGAATTTCATAGGTCTCTTTTGATTGAGTTATTATACCAATAGTATAAAAACAAATGAATAAGTAGGTGGCCATTTTCTTCTTCTACAAAGCTCCATTGAAAGAGGCCTTACATTTGAAATCTATTCCTTATCTAAATTAAAGGAAAATAACTTAAAAGACAGGAGAACAAGATTCACACTTGGATAGCAAATGAAGGAAGAAGAACTGAGACTCACCTCTTCACAAATATCTATACTATGGTAAATATATTTCTGTTTAAGTGGTACTTTACTTCAATATTTCTAACTTTATGTATAAACTGACAGATGCAAATCTCCATTTTTTTTCTTGGCAACACCTCCCCACCCCCCCAATCTCTCTGCTGTAATTGTTAATATTGAATTACTTCCACTGGAGAAAGAGGGTAAGTTGCTCTGGATCAGGGGTGAAATGCTCCCAATTCAGACCGGATCACTCGATCTCGTAGCGATGGTGGCAGGTGGGTCAGAGAACCGGTAGCAAAAATCCTGCCCCCCCCACCATGCCCTGCTGAGCCGCATGATCATTAGAGGCTTTTAAAAAAACTTTTAAAAGCATTTTTTCTACAACTTCTTCCGCTGAAAAAATGCTTTTAAAGGTAAAAAAAAAAACTCCTGATGATCGTGCAGCTCAGTGGGATCTCAGAGGCTTTTCAAAGCGGTTTTTTCTGCAACCTCTTCTGGGCAAGAGGTGGCTTTTAAAAATGCTTTGAAAAGGCTCTGACAATCAGGGAACACAGCTGGGATCGTCAGAGCCTTTTCAAAGCATTTTTTAAACCACCTCTTCCCCAGAAGAGGTTGCAGAAAAAAATGCTTTAAAAGTCTCTCTGATGATCCCAGCTGAGTTGCCTGATCGTCGGAGAGACTTTTCAAAGCATTTTTTTAAATGATCAGTTAACTCAGCTGGGATCATCAGAGAGACTTTTAAAGCATTTTTTTTTCTGCAACCTCTTCAGCAGAAGAGGTGGTTAAAAAAATGCTTTGAAAAGGCTCTGACGATCCCAGCTGTGTTCCTGATCGGCAGAGGCTTTTCAAAGCATATTTTTGCATTTGCAGAAAAAATGCTTTGAAAAGTTAAAATTAAAAAAAAGTTGGCCACGTCCACCCAGACACATTACCCCCCCAAGCCACGCCCACAGAACCGGTAGTAACAATTTTTACATTTCACCCCTGCTCTGGATGAAGATCACTAGTATACTAGAGTTAAATAGACTTTTAAAAATCCAACAGAATTTTGTCTTGTTTCTTTATTAAAGGTTTACTTCTTTCAGGATCATCAAGTTCAAACTGTTTTTAAACAGTATTGTGGGGAAATAATACTCTTGTTTGGACGGAATACGCAAAAAATATTGTGGTTACTTTAATTACCAGGAGGCATTGTGATCCTTGAGAATAGTAAAAATACAAGAATCTTGTGGAAACTCCCCTAATTTCCATGAAGAGTCAGTTCAAAAGATCATGTTTAGTGCTTCAATCTATATAATAGCCCAACAATAATTCTCTGATAAATTAAGCTGATATCTACTGTTGGATATTGGTGACAAGTTTTCATGTGGGTGGGTGGGTGTGGGTCGGTGTGCAAACTTGTTTCTTTTTTATTTAAAATTTGATAGTATATATGTATGCACCAAAGTAAGTTCTAGTAGCACAATAACTGAACTATCAACCAGTCTACCATTTTTCATTCATTATGTTATACAGTTTCTAATGTTCCAGATATGTTTTCCTAGAACACAGTGGCAAATAAATTTGATAGTCACAAAGATCAAAATAATGGCCGAAATATGCATAGGAAATTCAGAAAAGTGATTCTCCTGTGACTAAAAACAGAGAACAAGAAAAACCTGAATGCTTCTTTTTTTTTTCTTATAAGAAATTAGTGTTAGCTCTGCTTCATAAAATCCTAAAATCTACAGTCATGGCTGTAAATGATGGCACCCCTGAAATTTTTCCAGAAAATGAAGTATTTTTCACAGAAAAGTATTGCAGTAACACATGTTTTGCTATACACATGATTATTCCCTTTGTGTGTACTGGAACAAAACCAAAAAAGGGAGGAAAAAAAGCAAATTGGACATAATGTCACACAAAACTCCAAAAATGGGCTGAATAAAATCATTGGCACCCTTTACTTAATATTTGGTTGCACACCCTTTGGAATAAATAACTGAAATCAGTCGCTTCCGATAACCATCAATAAGCTTCTTACACCTCTCACCCGGAATTTTGGACCACTCTTCCTTTGCAAACTGCTTCAGGTCTCTCTTATTGGAAGGGTGCCTCTTCCCAACAGCAATTTTAAGATCTCTCCACAGGTGTTCAATGGGATTGAGATCTGGACTCATTGCTGGCCACTTCAGAACTCTCCAGTGCTTTGTTGCCATTCATTTCTGGGTGCTTTTTGACGTAATCATTAGCAATTAAATTTTATTGAAAAGTAGTTATTGAAAAGGAAATAGCCAGAATATTTTTAATTTTCAATAGGAAAATCAATAGCTAAGATTTATTTTTTCATCCCAGAAGCTCAATATAATATTCAATGTCTTTCTATTAATTTTATTCTGTTTCTCTAGAACTAGTAATCATATATTTTCATAGGAACACAGGAAATTTTACTTCTTTTTTTGCTTCAGTTCAGGCCAAAATACAAATTCTCCTTCTTCGTTACCCTCTTCCTGATTAAGCCTTTTCTCTTTTACATTCCAGTGAATAGCATGAGACAGTCCTTGATATGGTAAACTAGAAGAGGACACATGCTTTGTTCCTCATATGGAATGAACACTGGACACATAGAACCAATTAAAAGTTCATGTAAAATAATAAAGTAATGATGCTACTTTGTAATGACAGAATCCTTGAAAATGTAATAGCAATGGTAGTATTGTAATAAATACACTGGCTTTTTCATCCACAGTTTTTGCAGATGGGATCCAGTCCACAAGGACTCAATGAACAGTGCAAATAACTGTTCTTCCCATTCCCCTTCACCCTATATGAACATTGAAGTCCTTGTTGTTTCAATGCATCTGATCATGCTGTGCCATTATACAGAATACAATCTCACAAATCACGGAGTGTCTGTACCCTGCCATGTATCAAAGTTCTCCAAGGTCAGAAAAGCAGTTTATCAACCTCTTATAACTCTTAGAACAGACAATAAATTTATTCTTGTGCTGGAATCTATGAATATTTCAGATCTTCCATGAGATAAACAGTATTGCTTAGGATGCTCTGTCTGTCATTGTCAATGAACAGCAAACACTGTCATTGCTGCATACACGCCATGCCTTGATATTGCTCTGAGCACAATAAAATGTAACGCTACCTGGTTTGCATTTTCCTTACAATGCCCTCTAGGTTTGGTCTTGCACATTTATTTCCCAGCCAACAGACCATTACTGTGGCAAACTTCCATCTGCTGATAGATAGAGACTCTTAATGTTTTGATACATTGTTCAATTGCCATTTCTTTAATTTCTAATCAGGATAGAAATTAACTCCAAGAAGACAAAGAACCATCCATTACTTAAATTATCTCTACATCTACATACTGTGAAGAATGCTTTGTACTTCATCTGTCTTAATTTGGATTAATTTGAAATTAATAAAATTCTTTGTATACCTAATTTGAAATTAGTTCACTGCATTGTTAATGTGTAATATTTGGCAAAGCTCTTAAAATTCATTACTGAGTAAATAAACTTGCTTTTGATAGAACTGAAGAAAAATAAGAATCTCCAATGTATCACAAGAGAAAGGAACTGGGTCAGTTGTTTCTATGATTAAGAAGGACATCCCACATCTTCTCTATGCTTTTATAAGGGTATTGCATCTTCCAGCTCTACCCAAAATTGTTCAGATTCTTCCTATTATTGTTATACTGTTGCAATTGTGATCAGAAGTTTTTTGAAGATGTAAATAATAATTTTGAAACTATTTGAATATTGTTGCCTATAAATACATTCAGTTGGAAGACCATTCCATCTTTCTTCCAGCTTATTCCATTCTCTCATATTGGAATAATGAACCTGTTAGGAAGACACCAACAGTTGGCATTCCCCTGAGAAATACCTCCATATTTCAGAGAGAAAAGTAGAAGGGGATTATTTTCTATTTAAAGATTAGATATAGAGAATTTATTATGAGTGATTCATCACTGGAAATTTTCAATAAAAGAATGGACAACATTTATCCAGGATGGAATGAGGATCCCTGTTCCCAGCAAGGATTAGAATATTTCCAAAGTCCCTCCAGTCCCATGATTCTATGATCTATGAAGGGAGAAGGAGGGAGGGAGGTTATGTGTTGCTTTTCTAGATCTTTAGTCTCAGAATATTTTGAGAGATTGTGAACATGTGGGCATGCATAATTGCAAGAGAAAAAAAAATCTGTAATGAAGTTTTGAAGGCTAGACCGAGTCATCAACTAAATATAGTTCAATTTAAGTCATTGTAATAGGGACGAAGATAGGCAACACACTTTAAAATATCCTAAATTTTATAAAGGAGAAAGATCTATTTGTGAAATATTATACTGAAATGACACCATGTGGGCAGAACGGAGCAAATTTGGCTCCTAGTAGCTTTCATTTTACCAGGTTAATGGAGGTTGTTGATGTGTGGCAACACTATGAATCTAATCAGATTGATATTTGTTGTGCACAGAAAGATGCTGTAAACTCTTCCCATGGGTTCACTTTGGATGAGCCTTTTTTCCCCTCCTAATGTTCAGTAAACTCCCATTTTGGATCAATATTATTTGCTCAATATGTGTCATAGTTGCCTTGTTAGTCTATGTGCATTGAATGAAATAGTTCTGGACCACTAATGAGAACTGAAAAATAAACTGAAAATAAAAAAGACAGCTACAACTATAGAAATAACTAATTTGTTTATCTTCTATCAATGAATTTAATTCCTGAACTTATATTTCTAATACATGATTGCCTTTCATTTTCTACCATGAAAAAAAAATACTTTTGATCCCAACTTTGTGCCAATATGAAATGGAAATCTTTTCTGGAGATAATACACTCCACTAAAAGAAAGGAAGGTAAAAAAAGAAAGAAGGCAAGCTGTTTTTTAATGATAATGTTGATTGATTAGATGTGGTATTTCATCACTGGAGGAATTTTATTAAATATATAACAACAAGCAAAATTTCTGGGTAATTTCAAATTAGGAGGAACAGTAAATAATGAAAATCAATGCAATCAATAAGGCAACTAATAGATGATAAATGTACTTGGGCTTAATGCAGAGTAATGGATTCGGGAGCAGAGTAAAATGAAATTGAATCAGAACATCTATTAAACATGGAAAGATAATTCTGCATAAAGCAAATTTCTCTTTCCAAAACAAGTTCTGCAATTCAGTTTGATTCACTGACCTCTGTCTCCAACTTGCCATCCAGTATCCTCTTTTTCTAATAAGTTAGGCACTTATAGCAGGCAAATGTAAAAAAGCACAGAGAAAAGAAAAGCCAGAAACATTTTGGTAAGAAAATCTGCACATTGCATATAGCCGCCTGTTCCAAGAAGGTTGACCCAGGATAGGTATTATTTACTTCAACTCTAATGGTCCCAGCTAACAGGACAGTACTAGATAAAATAGGATGGCCTGCTTTAGATCCCATTAGCCAAGCAATGTAAACTGATATGGACTAGGAGATTGACTTTTTCTGCATCTGTTACCCTGTGGAACATCCTCCTTTCAGAGAGTAACAATTTTATCTTATCTCCTTTCAGGCCCTACCCCTTTTGTCTTCTGTAAAGCTTTAAAAATTTGGCTATGCTCTCGAGTCTGGGGCACTACATATTCTGAGAGCCACACCTCCTGGCTACATTATTAACAGGCCAAATGCCTTGCTCTGTATGCACTCAAATTAGATGTTTTAATGTTTTTATTGTTTTAATGATTTCCATGTGATCAAAAAACATCCACAAAAGAGACCTAAAACAAGATGGAGTGATGGCATCAGCAAATCTTGCAGGCCCAGTTGGTAAAAGAAAGTTCAAGACCGTATTGTTGGAAACATGTGGAAGAGACGTTCATCCTATAGTGGATAGACAATGGCTAGAATGATTATTTATTATTATTATTTATTAAATTTTTATACCGCCCTTCGCCCGCGGGACTCAGGGCGGTGCACAGCCGAGATAAAAAACATAACATACAAAATTTAAAAACAATTTAAAAAACATTAAACAATTTCAGCCAATAATTTAAAACAACCCAATTAAAACCAAATTCAATTAAAACTGGGAGGAAGGGATCAAGCCAGCCCTGCTAGATGGAATAGATGCGTTTTCAGGGCCTGACGAAAAGTCCGGAGGTCTGATATCGTGCATATCTCAGGGGGTAGGTTGTTCCAGAGGGCAGGCCCTGCCACAGAGAAGGCTCTCCCCGTGGGGGTCACCAGCCGACATTGTCTGGCCAACGGCACCCTGAGGAGGCCCTCTCTGTGCGAGCGAACCGGCCGGTGGGAGGCTATTGGTGGCAGAAGGCGGTCTTGCAAGTACCCCGGCCCTAAGCCATGGAGCGCTTTAAAGGTGGTTACCAACACCTTGAAGCACACCTGGAAGATCACAGGAAGCCAGTGCAGCTCACGCAGGAAAGGTGTTACATGGGAGCGCCCCGTCGCGCCCATAATCCCCTGCGCGGCTGTGTTCTGGACTAACTGCAGCCTCCGGGTGCACCCCAGGGGGAGCCCCATGTAGAGAGTGTTGCAGTAGTACAGGCGGGAAGTGACGAGTGCTTGAGTGACCGTGCGTAGGGAGTTCCGATCCAGAAAGGGGCGCAACTGGCATATCAGGCGAACCTGATAAAAAGCCCCCCTGGCCACGGCCGTCATGTGCTCTTCTAAAGACAGCCGTGCATCCAGGAGGACACCTAAGTTGCGAGCCCTCTCCGTGGGGGCCAATGATTTGCCCCCAATAGCAAGCAATGGCACCAGCTGGCTATATCGGGACGCCGGAAGCCACAGCCACTCGGTCTTGGAAGGGTTGAGTCGGAGCCTGTTTCTCCCCATCCAGCCCTGCACAGACTCCAGACACTGGGTCATCACTTCAAGGGCATCATTGGGGTGGCCTGGGGTAGAGATGTACAGCTGGGTGTCGTCAGCGTACTGATGGAACTCCACCCCAAAGCCACGGATGATCTCGCCCAGTGGCTTTACATAAATGTTGAACAGAAGGGGCGAGAGGACCGACCCTTGTGGCACCCCACAAGTAAGTCGCCTCGGGGTCAACCGCTGCCCCCCTGTCAACACAGATTGTGACCAGTCGGAGAGGTAGGGGAGAACCACCGCAAAACAGTGCCCGTCACCACCAGCCCCTCCAACCGGTGCAACATGATACCATGGTTGATGGTATCAAAAGCCGCCGAGAGATCTAACAGGACCAGGATAGAGGAACAACCCCTATCCCGAGCCCTCCAGAGATCATCCACCAACATGACCAATGCCGTTTCCGTGCTGTGCCCAGGCCAGAAGCTGGACTGGAGCGGGTCCAGATAGACAGCTTCATCCAGGTACTGGGGAAGCTGCCGCGCCACCACACTCTCAACAACCTTCGCAACAAAGCGAAGGTTGGAGACTGGACGATAGTTAGCCAAAACAGCGGGATTCAGAGAAGGCTTCTTGAGGAGGGGCCTCACCACTGCTTCTTTCAAAGCGGCTGGCAGGACACTCTCACTCAAGGAAGCGTTAACAATCCTCTGGAGCAGCCTCGTGTAACCTCCCGGAAGCCAGTACCAACGAGGAGGGACACGGGTCCAATAAACATGTGGTCGCGTTCAGCCATCCCAGAACCCTGTTCACGTCCTTGGGAGCCACAGGATCAAACTCCTCCCAGCTAACACTCTCAAGACCAGCCTCAATCATCCCGTCCGGACTTACCCAGTCAGAGGCCAGGCCTTCCCGAATCTGAGCGATCTTGTCATACAGATACTGCACAAAATCCTCAGCTCAACCCTGCAAGGGATCATCCCACGCTTCCATCATGATGATGATGAATGGTTTTTACTCTTTTATTGTTTTAAAATGTTGTTAAGATTTTAATTGTAATACATGTTTTTGAATTGTGAGCTACTCAGTGTTGTTTGCTGAGATAGGTGGCTATAAACATGAAATTCTTAGACATGAAATTCAACTGGGTGACTTTGAGTCAATCTCCCTTTTTCACCCCAACTCACTTCAAAAGATTGTTCTTGTGGGGAAACACAGAGACAAGACTACTAGATATGAGGTTGGAGGTTCATTCTCCAAGCTTGTGAATTGCTTCCTGAACGTTTCATTACCAGGAAATGTAACATCTTCAGCAGAATTGCTGAATTCTGTCAGTGTTGGTGTTCTTCTGCTTAAAAGGGCTTTGTGTGAGTGATCAGTTTTACTTACTTACTTACTTACTTACTTACTTACTTACTTATTTATTTATTTAATGTATTTGTATGCTGCCCTTCTCCAGAAGGATTCAGGGCGGCGAACACAAGTTAAAAATATGTACAACAAAATCCCATTTTAAACCAAATTAACTAATAAATAATAAAACCCAGAATCAGAGTCAGCCTATTTGCTTGAACAGTAGGTCTTGTGATGGGGAGATCATGCCAGGTGATCATGACAGGTGAGGTGATGGGTCTTGTGATGGGTCAGCTGTGGGTCTAGGTATTAGGTATGCTTGCCATCTTGAGTTGTATGTAACAATGATGGTATAAAAATATGATACTGCTAACAAGAACAACATTTTAATGTGTGCACTGGGTGTGTGTGTTTGTGCATCAAATATTTCTGCATATCAAAGGGTCAAAATCGATAATACTATATATTAGGCTATTTTTATGGTTTATTTGTTCTTGCATTATATTTGAAGGAAAAACATCCATTACCTCCCTTTTTAACAAAACAACATAATTTGGGTGAGTGTAAAAATTCAATTGTATCTCAGTCAGTGGATTCCCATATATGTTAATTCAGAGTATGTCCATTTTATTCATACTTAATTTTCTTTTTGGTGGATAGAATAATTGCCAGACATATCTTTTTCTAAGGGAATGTATAAGTAAATACTGTAGTTAAAGAAGGCTAAATGGAAATTTATTTGTTTGTTTACTATTTATTATTTATTTCATCTTTCCAACCAGATATACGGAAATCTAGTACTAAATACAAAAATAATAAAAGTACTATTTGAGAGAGTAGGTAAAAAGAAAAACTGAAAATTCTGGAAGAGACTAAGTTTGGGTCAGGGTTGCATAAGAATTTTGATTGGTCCATTTCTTCATCAGCATATACCAACCAATGGTAAATTTCCTTTAAAATAAGATGGAAATAATCTACCATAGAAAGCATTTAAAATAGATTTATTCATTCAAGCAAGATGCTTGCTTGGTTTCTTAAAGGATGAGAGATGAATGAATATTATATGGATAAATATAATGTGGACCTTGTCAGCATTACAGATTTTATATATAGTCCTGTTATTTTTTTTTTCAGTTTAAAAATGAAACAAAACACAATGTCTGAAAATCTATATTCACTTTTGTTCTCTACTTTCCTTACAGTTGATCATTTTGTGTACATTTTCTTTTAAAGCAGACATTTTTCAAGTTTGCCCTTAATATCTGCTTTTAATACAGATACTATAAAATACATTTTCCAAAGCAATTATGTGGAATGCATCTTCCCCAAATATGCACTATTATGAACACATTTTTAGCAGAATGTAATAGATATTAATAGACTCAGTTCATTGTTTCCCATCTGTGCCAGATGGAGCCTGTTTTGCAATCTGTGGCAGATTTATTCCGCATTTATAGTTTGAATACCTATGTATTTTTAATCCTGTTTGTGGTACTGCCGAATTGCAAATGCCCTACCTCTTTTGCTGATGATTGCCTCATCTTTAACCAATAAATGTGTCTCTTCATGCCAGGAATACTTAGTATATTTTGGTCTGTACAAATTATATCGAATGTATGTACATACACACAGAAACACAAACACACACAGAAACACATATTGTCTCTCAGCTTACTCCTAACAGTAGCCCTAAGTTGGTGTTGAATTGTTAACAGCTCATTTTAATTACTCCATATGGTTTTGGTTCTTGTAGATCCCAGTTCTTACCCTACCCTACCTTTTATTACAAACCGAATACATTCCACTGTCATGGATGATGAGCCAGAAAAATCTTCGTCAACCTGGTTGCCTTCCAGATTTATACATTCAAAATCTTCAACTTCCCAGACATCCTGGCATTTGCAGGGAATTTTGTGAGTGATAAATGTTAGGTAGGCTTTGGCCTGTAAGGTTTATTCAAAGTTGCTTTTGTCTTTTCCAAACTCATATATGTTTTCATAATACCTTCATTCATCATATAATTTACTTACTGTGACATTACATTTATTTATTTATCAACTACAGAGCCTGTAGTACAGTGGTTTAAAGCACCCTGTTATTAACATCTATTAACATCTGCTGCTTGCAATTACTGCAAGTTCGAATCCCACCAGGCTCAAGGTTGACTCAGCCTTCCATCCTTTCTAAGGTGGGTAAAATGAGGACCCAGATTGTGGGGGCAATAAGCTGACTTTGTATAAATATACAAAAAGATGAAGGCTATTGCTTAACGCACTGTAAGCCGCCCTGAGTCTCCGGAGAAGGGCGGCATATAAATCAAATAAAAATAAAAAAAAATAATAAAAAAATCAAATTTACATACTTTTATTTATAACCTATTAAATAAGTTATAGCCGATGATAACTGATGAACAGTTCCATTCTCTATGTGTATTAGTAAGGCAGGGATTTTAGATTAGAGTTTTGAAAAATTCTATTCTTTAAACATCATATTTTGAACCCACCATCCTCCTTTAGTTCTTTCTAGCTGGTTATTTTTTCTTTTTCTAAAATCATCTTAAATTTCTGAATAAAAGTACATTTTCTAGGTGGATGATAGATCTCCATACATCTTTCCTCATTTTGAAAAGCTTGGACATAAGTACATAATACTCTTGAGCTTTCTTGTTCTTGAAGTGATAAAAGAAGGAAATTATATAGAAACCAACTCCTTGTCTGATGCAGCAATCTCATGTCTGTTCCCCAGAGTACCCACTGCAAAATTATTGCCATTTCAGCAGCTTAGTAATTTAGGAATTACCTTTTCTTCTAGCCTCAAAATGCTGAGTCTGCTAACAGTTCACTTATCTACCCATTAATCTTTTGTCTCCTGAAAGGTATACGTGAAAAGATTGTAGTGACCAACACAAAGCTAGGATTAACAACACATACGCACACATACACTAGTGCTCCTATTGTTAAAAATATTTACATATATGGGAATTTGTATTAGTTTCAACAAGACCTAATAAATATATTAACCTTAAGCCATGTTTAAAAAGATGATCAAATTAATCAAGAAGAAATAGAAAAATATTTTGACATATCTAAGATGCATATAATCTAAAAACGATAATCTAAAGAATTCCCATTCAAAAAAAAATATCATGGCTAGGTGGAAAAATTTGCAGGGTGGAATGCTAGGAGGACTTTGTACCATTTTCTACTCCTTTCTTGTAATGTGATATAAATGATTTTGGGGCACTCCAAAGAGTTTTCTTGTTTATTATTTTAAAATGAACATTCTGAAGATGTTTTGCAATAATTATTATAAAAACATATAAAACTAGTAAATGTAGAAACCTGGAGCAGCAACAAGGTAGAAATTTGTGCTGGTGTAATAAACATTAATGGGGAAAGTAAGTTGTTAGAAAGAGTATGTCCATAAAATTTCTTATACAGTCTATTCCTTCATGATCCTTACTACCAGTGGTAGGATTCAAATAATTTAACAACTGGTTCTCTGCCCTAATGATTTCTTCCAACAACTAGTTCACCAAACTGCTCAGAAAGTTAACAACCGGTTCTCCCAAAGTGGTGCAAACTGGCTGACTTCCACCACTGCTTACTACTAATCTAAAAAGTAGTTTCCACAGCTACTGGTTAGGATTGTCTGAAGCCAGTGTCTCTGATGGTGAGAGCTAACAGTATGAAAGTCCCTACTGAGACATATTATTTTTTCAGAATATATCCCACTGCAAGTGATAGGATTTTCTGACCAATACATGTAGTGTTGCTTATCTACATGTAGTGTTGCTTATGATCCTGTCTGGTATGGAAGTTAAATTGTTAGGTTAAGAGTTCAAATCTATGTGGAAGCCATGGTGATATTCAGCCACTCATTATCCAACAGCCCAGATTGTTTGACATGATTCAACTTGGAGTATTGCATACTGTATATGCTTTTTAAGGATCGTGAGGGAAAGACAGAATATGCATCAAGCAAATAATTAAAAGTAGATGTAAACAGTTGATTTGAATAGAATGCCATTAAAGCAGCAACAAAATCAACCACTGAAAACCTCTGAGGGAAAGTACAGAAAACAAAAGCACTTTTTTAATAATGAGGAAAACATAAAGTCTGATAACAGAAGCATTGTGGAGAACAAATAAGAGCGATATAATCTCTATTCAATTCTAGAAAAAGAATTATATAGTTCAAAGGGAAAGAGAGCATAGTGGAAAATCAGATCACTGAGGAAACAAGTAAAATAATTTTGGAAATTGATTACATTTGAAAGAAGGCAAGTTAATTTATCAAGTGTTTACTCACATACAATTAGGTGGTCATTTTTGTCTCTTCTATGTGCCTAACACATTTGTAGTATATAAGTGGCAGAGATGTGATAGATATGCTAATTGAATATGACAACAGAAAAGGGATTCAGTGTGTGGTTGGGAGTATACATAATTTAATTTTAAAAGATGCCATCATTTACTTTAGGTTGTTTGCAAAATTTCATTCTAAAATCTATTATTATGCAAATCATATGCTAGTATTGGAATTGACTGAGTATTCTGTGAGTTACAGAAATAAGTTTCTTTTTTTAATGATGAATGTGTTTTTCCTTAACAAATGGCAATGAACTTTTCATTGTGTACTAATCCTTTAAAAAGACATAAGAGAGTGAGAGAGAAAGTCAGACAGACAGACAGACAGACAGACAGACAGACAGACAACACATTTGGCTTCTAAGAGGCAGACAATGTTTAAATTAAACAATATTCCAATTGCATTTTGTAAGTCAAATCAGTGAGTTAGGTTGAATTGAAACAGAATGAGGATCCCAGTATCACACAAGACTTTCTTGCTAAGCGTGAGTTTGAAGTGTGTCTCTCCTTGGTCTAGTCCAAAACCTTACACCATACCAATGTCATGCTTTTTAATAAAATATTTATTAATATTTTGTTATTTTTTTCTGTGTTCCTATTTTTATTAATTTTTTGTTCAGTCTAAAGACTTTGATTATCAGGCTTTATAAAACTGAAGAATTGCTACATCCAAAACCTAATTAGGTTCAGATCCACATTTTATTTTTAGAGATGTGGATCAGGTCAGTTTTCATCAAAAAGCACAAAGGTCATAGCCCTTAAGCATCTTCATAGTGATGATGCTTCATACATCCAAGTCTTTTAAATGCCATGTATAATTATTCTGTTCAAAATGAATTTTCTGGTTTAAAATGTCACAAAATAGATATTGACTCTGTTATGAAAAAGCACAGATATAAGCCTTCAGTCTATTTCCTTACTTTAATATATTGCAGAATTATATGCATTAACCTGTGAATTAAAAAAAAATCTTTCAGGTGTTTAATACAAAATCAGTTTAAAATGATTTTGGCTTTGTATAAGGTAAAAACATAGTATGCTTCAATTGTTTTATATTTTTTGAGAAACACAGAAAAAATATTTTGGAATCTATATATTAGAAAAGCAGAAACCATCCAGATGAATTAGAATAAGAAAATGAATTTTGCATTCTATTTATAAACTCAAAACTATTATTTTTATAATAAACAATCCTGAATTCTTCATTTGAAATGATGAAGTGAAGAAAAGATTAAAGCACAGATTTGGTAGTCATATAAAAAAAGTTATTTTTTTTAAGTACCATTTTTTCTCAGAAAAGGGTAGAGGGCATAATACACTTCTCAAATAATGATGTAATTATATAATCCCCTTTTGCTACTATACCTGAATATATAGACAATTGTTTTGGACAATTTAAGACTGTGCAAAGATCTCCATCAGTAACAAATCTTCTTGTAATAAGTAAATTGTAATCAATTGGGATTAATGTAGGCACTATTTATATTAATTATATTATTATATTTAGTAATTTTATTAATTTTGGAACATTATGCTCAGGAATAGAAGGATAGAAGATAAATCTATCTCAGCATCTACTTCTGTCCTACTATCGCAGTACCATTGAGAGTGTTCTGACATATGGCATTCTTGCTACAGAGCAGCTCTCTAGTGGACAAAAAAGCTCTACAGAGAATCATTAAAACTGCCCAGAATATCATCAGGCTCCAGCTACCAGCCCTGGACGACATCTACGAATCTCGCTGTTTGAGGAAGTTGCATAACATTCTCAGAGACTCTTCCCATCCTGCTTACAATCTTTTTGGACTGTTGCCTTCTGGCAGAAGATACAGAACAATTAAAACTCAGACCACACATTTTCTGAATAGTTTTTAACCCGGAGCTATAATTGCACTCAACAATGAACTAAAGGGCCACCATTAGTGAGCTGTTGGATAGCATTACTTGGTTTGTTGTGTGGATGTTTGGAAGGTTTAGGGGTGGGAAATTTGTGGTGGGTGGGAATGTGTTTGGGGATTGTTATGTGTGTTGGACCTGGTCTTTGGGTATTAAGTGAATTTCGTTGTATGGGTATAGTGTGAATACATGTACAATGACAATAAAGTTGTTGTTGTTGTTGTTGTTGTTGTTGTTTTTATTTATTTATTTATTTATCTTAGATTTCTATACCGCCCTTCTCCCTGGGGACTCAGGGCGGTGTACAGCCAAGTAAAAACACATAATATAAACATTAAAAACAAATTAAAAAGAATATCTAAATTTGTCTCAAAAATTTAAAAACACCCCAATTTACAATCATTTAAAAGGCTTCGCTTAGGCCAGCCCGGCTTGTTGGAAGAAAAATGTTTTAAGGGCCCGGCGGAAGGCACGGAGGTCATGGATTCTTCTTATCTCAGGGGGCAGCTGATTCCAGAGGGTAGGAGCCCTCCCACAGAGAGGGTCTCCTCGGGGTGCCATCAGCCAAGCAATGTAGGCTGGTGACCCCCAGGGGGAGGGCCTTCTCTGTGGGGGCGCACGGGTCGATGGGAGGTTGTCGGTGGCAGAAGGCGGTCTCGTAGATAACTGGGTCCTATGCCATGGAGCGCTTTAAAGGTGGTAACCAACACCTTGAAGCACACCCGGAAGACCACTGGGAGCCAGTGCAGCTCGCGCAGGAGTGGTGTTATGCAGGAGTGCCATGTAGCCCCCATAATTACCCGCGCGGCCGCATTCTGGACCAGTTGGAGCCTCCGGGTGCTCCTCAAAGGGAGCCCCATGTAGAGAGCATTACAGTAGTCCAGGCGAGAGGTGACGAGGGTGTGAGTGACCGTGCACATGGAATCCCGATCAAGAAAGGGGCGCAACTGGCGAATCAGGCGTACCTGATAAAAGGTCCCCCTGGCCACAGCTGTCAGATGTTCCTTTAAGGACAGCTGCGTATCCAGGAGGACTCCCAGATTGCGCACCCTCTCCACGGGGGCCAAAGACTCGCCCCCGATAGTCAGCGATGGCGTCAGCTGGCTATATCGGGAAACTGGGAACCACAGCCACTCAGTCTTGGAGGGGTTGAGCTTGAGCTTGTTCCTCCCCATCCAGATCCGTACAGCTTCCAGGCACTGGGACATCACTTCAAGGGCATCGTTGGGGTGGTCTGGGGTGGAGATGTACAGCTGGGTGTCGTCAGCGTACTGATGGTATCTCACCCCAAAACCACGGATGATGTCACCCAGCGGCTTCACATAAATGTTGAACAGAAGGGGCGAGGGGACCGACCCTCGTGGCACTCCACAAATGAGAGGCCTCGAGGTCGACCTCTGCCCCCCTGTCAACACAAACTGCGACCGGTCGGAGAGAAAGGAGGAGAACCATCGTAAAACGGTGCCCCCCATCCCCAGCTCTTCCAACCGGTGCAGCATGATACCATGGTCGATGGTATCAAAAGCTGCTGAGAGATCTAATAGGACCAGAACAGAGGAACAGCCTCTGTCCCAGGCCCTCCAGAGATCATCAACCAACGCGACCAATGCCGTTTCCGTGCTGTGACCAGGCCTGAAACCCGACTGGAATGGATCCAGATAGGACGTTTCCTACAGGAATTGTGGGAACTGTCGTGCAACCACACTCTCAACAACCTTCGCCACAAAACGAAGGTTGGAGACAGGACGATAGTTAGCCAATATTGCCGGGTCCAGGGAGGGCTTCTTGAGGAGAGGCCTCACCACTGCCTCCTTCAAGGCGGCGGGGAAGTAACCCTCACTCAACGAAGCGTTAATAATTCCCTGGAGCCAGCCTCGTGTAACCTCCCAGGAAGCCAGTACTAACCAGGTGGGACACGGATCCAATAAACATGTGGTCGCATTAAGTCTCCCCAAAATCCTGTCCACGTCATTCAGAGTCACAAGGTCAAACTCCTCCCAGATAACGCTCTCAAGACTATTCCTTGTCATCCTGCCCGGATCTACCCAGTCAGAGTCCAAATCCCGTCGGATCTGAGCGATTTTGTCATACAGATATCGTCCGAAATCCTCAGCCCTGCCCTCCAGGGGGTCCTCCCGCACTCCCGATTGAAGCAGGGAGCGGGTCACCCTGAACAGGGCCGCCGGACGATTCTCTGATGATGCAATAAGAGCGGAAAAGTAATTAGACTTTGCCGCTTTTATTGCCACTAGGTAGGTTTTAATATGTAGCCTTACCAGTGTTCGATCAGATTCGGCAAGACTGGCCCTCCAACCGCTCTCTAGGCGTCTTTTCTGGCACTTCATCTCCCTCAGCTCCTCAGTAAACCAAGGGGCCGTGAGGGATTGGCACCGGGTCAGAGGCCGCAAAGGCACGACTCGGTCTAAGGCCCCGCTAGCGGCCCGATCCCAGGCTGCCACCAGGTCCCTGACCGAGTCGTGTGCCAGAACCTCAGGAAATGGCCCAAGCTCCATCTGGAATCTATCAGAATCCATCAGGTGCCTGCAGCGGCTCCGCCTCCCTGCGGCGGGGTGCAGTGGTTTGAAGATCTAGGTGAAGGAGCGAGTGGTCTGACCATGACAAGGGTTCCATGTCTATATCCCCTATAACAGACTCACTCAGCCTCTGGCCAGAGACAAAAATCAAGTCCAGGGTGTGACCCCCTCTGTGAGTGGGGCCATGAACTAACTGGGTCAGGTCCATGGTCGTCATGGAAGCCATGAACTCCCGAGCTGTCTCAGACGTCTCACCAATGGATGGCAGATTGAAATCACCCATAACCATAAGCCTGGGTGAATCAACTGCCACCGTGGCTATCACGTCGAGCAGTTTGGGCAGGGCCATTGCCACGCGGCAGGGAGCCAGGTACGTAAGCAACAGGCCCATCTGAACCCCAAGGCCCCATCTCACAAAGAGGGTCTCACATCCGGCAATCTGTGGCACAGTGGATTCCCTCGCACCGAGATCTTCTTTAATAATCACCGCTACCCCCCGCCCCTCCCTTGGGCCCTCGGCTGATGGAACGCTCTGAAACCCGGTGGGCATATCTCAACCAGGGGGACCCCTCCCTCCGGGCCCAACCAAGTCTCAGTAATAGCTGCCAGGTCCGCACCCCCCTCTTGTATAAGATCATAGATGGGGGGGGCCTTATTTACCACAGACCTGGCATTGCATAGCATCAGCCGGAGGCCCAGGTCCTGAGTATCTAAGCCACCGAGTATCTGAGTAGAGTCTTGGGGACCGGGGTGCACAATTGCTCTCAAACAGCAAGTGCGCGCCCCCCACATATGATATGGTCCCCTACTCCCGCCATATCTGCCCCTCCCATTTACCGTGCTGATGGCAAATTCCTCCTTCGGGTGAGCCTCCAGCCCCCCCCAATCCCTCGTTTTGCGCCCTCCAAACCGTCCCCCTGTGCCGGGCTTGGCTTTAACCTTAAAGGGTTTGCCCCCCCAAACCCTTTGGTCTTCCTCCCGGTTCCCCTTAAAAAATCATTATTCCCATCCCTCCTCCCCAATTCCCTTAAAAGTTTCTTTAAAAATTTTGATAAAAACCCCCTCAACCCCCTCTTCGCTGCATGCCATCTCTCGGGGTTCCAAAACCTGTCATCAAGATAGGCCCTCGATAACACGGAGGGCCAGGCCCGCGAGAGGGGGGAGTCTCACAGTACGAAGAGATCAGTGGATGTGTACATCTAGGTTCCAAAGTCTATCCAAAAGGTTCCAAAAGTCTGTCTGGGGTAGATGGAAAGAGGCCAAGGATTCCTAATGATGGTTTAAAGAAAGAGTCCAGGGGAGAGAGTTCACCATTTTGGCAGGGGTCAGATCGGACTCCACTGTCCTCTCACGACAGTGGAGAGGAGTCTCAGGCAGCTGTCCAGAAAGCAATGACCCGGACACCCTCTCATGGTGGCCGGTGACAGCAGATCTTATACAATGGCAGCCGCAACAAAGATGACTCCCTCGATGCCCCCGCCCAGGTTCACATCTCTCCTCACAGCAAGTAGATGTTAGTGACAATAGGGCCGATGGAATTGCCGGAAGCCGCGGGTCAGCTGAGGGCATACAAGGAGCTATTAAGTCCGGGTGCAGGAAAAGTCTGGTTGGGGAGATAGTAATCCAGGCCGCGCCCGCAAACCAGGCCGTGGCGGAAAAAAGAAAAGGGGAAGGGAAGGGGGGAAGGGAAGGGGGGTGGAGACTGACCAAAAGGGGGTGGGATAATCCACGCCATCTTCCAGCTCTTCCCGGCTCCCCAAGATCTTCTTCCCCCACTTAACTCCCCGGTCTTCAATAAAGCCACCAACCAGCGAGCTCCAGATTGATGGTTTGCACTCTCTCCTCCACAGCAGGCTAGGACTAGTTTGTACAAGTTCGAGAAAATTCAGGCATGGCCATGCTAGCCTCCCTTGGCGTCGCCCCAGCGGGCACCATTTTACTCGTTGCCACCGCAGCCCTACGTCGCCGTCGCTGCTGGTAGCCCCGAGCTTCCGTTTGGGGGGAGGATGTTCCACCATCTCCGTCATACCCCCCCATTCCGGCCATTGCTGGGGAACATCGAGGCGAAAGAAAAAATGCCGCCCCAACCACGTCACCACCGCTGCTGGTCACCAACGTTTTTCCGGGGGGGGCAGCGACACTCCAGCACACCGTCTCCATCGCCATCGCCACCACACTCCCACCCCTGTTTCGGCCGTCACAAGGGGACCGCTGGAGAAACGCCGGGGAAGCGCCGAGGCAGGAAGCATCGCCCGGCCTACCCAAGCCTCCCGTCAGCGTCGCCACAATCCCACGATGCTCTTCAGCTCCAAGCGGCCACATAGATGACCCAGGACAGCTGGAAAGATCACAACAGGCTGTCCTCAGTATTCTCTTGCTGGGCCGAGGGCTCACAGATAGAGAATTCGGCCCTCGAGGAATCCAAAATGGCCCTACATTGCCCCAGGCATTGGGAGCCTCAGTCACAAACCGCCATCTTCGGGCATGCACAGAGGAATGACCCTCAATGTTGTTGTTGTTGTTGTTGTTGTTGTTGTTGTTGTTATTATTATTATTATTATTATTATTATTATTATTATTATTATTATATTATGAGGACACCATAGATGAATTCATTCATATCCTAATTCAGGGCTTCCCAATTTTTTGGGAATGATTGTTACTTCATACCTTAGCCCAGTAAATCAATAAAAAACTAATGTAACTCAGAGTTATTCAAAAAAAATAATCATTTAAAATATGACATAGTATGCTAAATATATTTAGGTTACCTACTAAATTGTAATATTGGTGCAATGATTAATATGATATGTCAGAAACTGGAAGACCAAGTGTTTGACTCCTTCCTTAAGTACAAAAGCCTAACATTGAGCCAGAAATACTTTCTCTGTCCAACTCAATTTGTATAAAGATTGTGATGAGAAAAACAAAAACAGAAGGTGTTATGTACCCTGTCCTTAGAAATAAAGGACACCTATAAAACTAATGAATGAATGAATAAAAAATAAACAAATAACAATTCCTTCTATGAATATTTCTCCAAAGACTCATTCAAAGCTATGCAATGTTAATTCGGAAAATGATAGCAACCACACAAACAATAGTGTTGTCTTTGTGACTTTTCCATGAAAACTTTATTATATAAAATCATTTTAAAAAACATAATGATTTTTACTTATTTTACACTTAACTTTTATCAATAAATCTATACTATACAGAGACTATTTATCTAAGTGCCTATTCCTATTTGCATTATGTATTTAAATTCTAACGAATTCTATATAGAATTATTTCTTCCTTTCACTTGCAAATATGTCTGCCAAAGGTATAATTCTCTAGCCACTATTACTGTAGGTAGGTTTCTTGGAATTAGTTGACTTATGTTGCTCCTGAAGTATTCATTTTGCACAGTCTTTCAGCCTCTCTTGAAGAAAAAAGGGAAATGGAAATTGACCTGTGACATAGACTAGTAGAAATAGGGCCAGATGAGGTAATTCTATTTTATTGTAAGGTTACATTAATAGAGTCTTGCAAGTCTGAAAATATATCTTTCCCTCTGTCTCTTTTACAGCCCAAGAAACTAGGGAGGGTCTCTTTCTGAGCCACTTGCCCTCTCTGAGCCACTTGCCACTTGGACTAATCTGCCTTTAACCTAATCATTACTTTGATTGTGTCATTTTGCCTGATCTTGATCTCCCAAGGTCATTTCCTCAACACTATTAATACAATCAATTTAATTTTGGTCATAGACCAGCATAGAACTAATAACAATTTTACTAAAATTGAAACAAACATAAAAAGGTCATACTGATAGGATAAAATAACGTAAAGGTAAAATCATTAATATAAAATTACAGAGTACAGGAATTAAAATGAAGAAGAATCCTATAAAATTACAATTAATTTACCATGAATAACATAAATACTATAAATATTTGAATAGCTTACCATGAAAGGATATAGGAAATTCTAGAATCTATAAAACATGATGAGAATGAAAAATTTTGCTACCTTATATTAAATACTTGCTAAAGCACTACTAGGGTTTATTATAACATCACTATGGTCCAAACAATTATAGAAATAGCACAATAAAACATGGAATGATATGTACGCATTTTTTAAAAAAAGAATACAAAAAAGGAGGCGGGAGCAGAAGGAAAGAGAGGGAACAAGAAAGAGAAAATAAGTTGTGGTTTTGTCCTATACCTAGTATGTCTGTTAATCTCTCACTAAAAACTTTAACAAATGTAAGGGTTGTAGCAGTGTAACAGCAGCCTCTGGCCTGAAGCTGCATCGGCTGATTACTGTAATTAAAGACTACTTATTTGCATATCCTGGGAAATACAAAATGCCGGGTGGTAGATGTTAAAGGTACTGTGATGACCAGCTTTATTCAAGTTCACCAATGCTACCAACTGAATCTTCCTTTAATGTAAATGAATGAACAAGATCTTTTATTGCACTTAACAACACTAGAGTAGTTTGATCCTTAGATTTACTGTTGCATACTCATTTGCTTCCTTCCCAGAGAAAGATGTAACTCATTCAACATGCATCATGCAAGAAAGATCCCAACACCTGCAGAGTACAATTGGTGGTGGTTTCCCCTTTACTTGCTCATTCAGCTTTTCCCAACTGAGCTGCTTATCATGCTCTACAGAAAAGACAACTAAATGGACTAGGGAGGTATGTTGGACCTGTCTTGGTTCAAGATTCAGGAATTACAGTTTTTGGAACAGCAAGTGTACCAAATTTGTGTATATATTCAAGAGATACCAGCATCACTTTCAGCTGCAGATGGAGAAGGGATTTGAGATGTTTATTTTCTAAAATATGTTCCAATGAACTTCACCCATCAAACCAATATGTCAGTGAGACTACGACCTTCCTTGGAATCTGAAAAATGATTGAATTATATCACAAATTGGTTTATGTGGCCCACTCCATGCAACAATTGAATTTGCTGATAAATATGCTAAAAAGCCATTTTCAAAGCAAAGTCATCCTTGGCTTTTTCACATTTCCTAATGCGTACAGTATTACATTTTATTACATTTAAAGTTATGTAAGTTCAAGCAAAAACCATACTAGAGGGAGTTAATTTATGAAAGGTGGGTTTAAGTCTTAGTGTGAATCAAATTTGGCCTCATGCTTTTTATAAAATATACTTTTCCTTTTAATTTGCCTCAAGGCACTTCTATCTGAAATTCATATATTCAACAGCTGCTAATTCCTTGATTTGTACTACAGAGCTACCACTTTGGACAAGTAAAAATCTTTTATGTTATACTAGCTACTATTTTTCATTACACACTGTGTTAGAAGAAATTTTACACATTTAGGGAAAGACCTGAGGGAAAACAGGAATGTAAAAAAAAACCCTTTAGATTACTTTCTTTCTTCCTCCTTTCAGAAAACTTTGTTTTTCATGCTTCTTTACAAAGAAATAGTTAAAATATTTACCAGGGGAAAATGTCTGAATTTTAGTCATAAAAATATATAACCATTACATTGTTCATGATGGTGCCAATAATAAAGTACATTAGTTTGGAAAGAAAGAGAAGGAGGGAAGGAGAGATGGAGGGAGGGATGGAGGGAAGGAGAAAGGAAGGAAGGAAGGGAGGGAGGGAGGGAGGGAGGGAGGGAGGGAGGGAGGGAGGGAGGAAGGAAGAAAATGATCCTATTGTCATAATCTTTTCACAATTGTAATTTTTTATTTTTAAATTAATATTCTCATATTTTTTATTTGTCTTTTTGGCAGAAAGCCATTCTGATCAGAATGAATATATTTGTTTATCACTTTTTTTAGTCTTTCCACAATAATCAATGTGAATAATTTATAATCTACATTTAGTAACAATATTGGTCTATAATTTTTGATTTGTGATTGGTCTGTCTCCTCTTTTGGAATAAGCGTGATAATGGCTTCCATCCAAGAATTGGGTATTTTGGCCTTCAAAAGTGCATCTTTAAAAGTTTCGAGTATAATTTCATCTAGTGATTGTTGACATGACTTATAAAATTCTGCTGGGATGCCATCTGGACCTGGAGTTTTATTATTTTTCTGATTTTTTTCTTGCCTCTATTAATTCAATCATATTAATTGGCCTATTCAATATTTCCCTGTGTGTCTTTTCTAATTCTTTTAAATCTGATTTATTTAAATATTGTTTAATGTCTTCTTTAAATATCTCCTCTTGCTCATATAGCTTTTGAAAAAAAAATGCTATATTTTTTTTATCCTCATTTCTATAATGTGTGTCTCCTTTCTCATCTTGTAATTGGTGTATCATTCTTTTCTCTTTTTCTTTCTTTAGTTTATATGCCAACCAACGTCCTGTTTTATTCACATATTCAAAATGGTTTTGCTTTGCTGACTTAATTTTCCATGCTATCTCTATTTGTGTGATCAAATTAATTTTATGTTTTATCAAATTTATTTTTCCTTTGCTCATTTTTTTTGAGAATCCTTCTGTAGGTCAGATTCGTATTCTTTAAGCTCTTTTAACAGGTTGTTTCATGCTTGTTGTTTGTTTTTATTTTTCTTCACCATATACTCAATTGTTAGACCTTTTATGTTTTGCCGTGTCCCATAAATTTTGAAGAGAAGCTTCCTCTTTTGTGTTTATCCTGAAAACTTTGTTCATTTCTTTTTCAATCATCTGAATGTATTCTTTATCTTTTAATATTTCTTTATTCATCATCCATCTTTTCTTTGTCCGTTGTTTTTTCCATATTACTTTTACTGGGTTATGATCTGCCCACATATTTGTCATTATTTCCACTTCTTCTACAATTATGGTCTAGAATAGACATGTGTATTGTTTTTTCTCTTTATTTATCTCCCTCCATGTATCTTGAAGACATAGTTCCTGTATCATCTCTTTAAACGTATCTGGAAGTGTATTTTTCTTAGTTTTATTTTTCTTATTACTCTGGTAGTTTTTTTTCACGTCCATAATTGCGTTGAAGTCATCTATTATGCAGATGTTTTCGTATTTCTAATTCTTTTACTTTGTCATGTATCTTTTTATAAAATTCATTTTGGTTATCATTTGGTGCATAAATCGAACTCAATAATATTATTTTTTGTTCTGTTTGTATTTCAATTATTAAGATCCTTCCATACTCATCTGTGTGTATTTGTTTTGTTTTCAAAAGTTTTTTGATAAAAACTGCTATGCCTTGCTTTTTTTGTTCTGCTAATGAAGTATATAAATTTCCTAGTCTTGAATTCTCTAGTATCTTTCTGTGTTGTTTCTTAATGTGTACTTCCTGCAAATTTACTACTATCTCCAATCTTTGTAATTTCGTACATGTTTGCATTCTTTTGTCTGGCACATTTAAACCATTTATGTTTATTGAAATCATTTTTATTTCTTGTTCCATCTTCATTCTTATTTATTCATTGTCCTTAGTCTTCTTATGTTTCTTGTTACTATTTGTGTTTTTTCCCTTGCTCCCTCTCTCTCTATTCATTCTCTTTCCAATCTTCTCTTTTCCTCTAGTTCTCCTTCAGTTTCTTCCGTAGCATATTCTTTTTGGCTTTTACTCTCCAATTCCTCCCTGCTTTCTTGATCTTCCTCCAAGGCAAAATGATGTTCAAAAAACTCCTGGGCCTTTTCCAAGGTATCTATCTTAAATTTCTTCTCTTGCCAAGAGATTAGGATGCACTCCAGAATCAGCTATCAAAACATGACTTTATATTTGTTTAATTGTGATGTGAGAAAGTTGTAATTTTTTCTCTGGTCTCTTACTCGTCTTGGGATTTGTTTGAGTGTTATTATCTCCTTTCCTTTATACACTATTGTCTCATCTCTCTTTTTTTTAATAGATTTCTTCCTTTATTGTTTTTTTAGTAAATCTAACATGCACTTCCTTCGGCAGTTTGTGCCTACGTGCATAATTTGTGTGCACTCTATAGACCTTGTCAATGTCCCTTTGTATAGCCTCCTTATCTCTTTGTGTTGTTTCTGCCAGAATCTCCACCATTATCTCTCCTAAGTCTTCATCCTTATTTTCTGAAATATTCTGGAACCTAAGATAAAATGATGCCTTCTCCATTTCCAGATGCACAATCGATTCTTCTAGTTCCTTACTAGTTTACATCTGCTTTTGTTCCAAGGTCTCTATTTTCTTATCTGTTTGTTCCATTTTTGATTCTACTTTTTGGAAATGTTCTATTGGATTTTTTCTATTTTATCGTCCTTTTTTTTTAATATTGTCTTTTATTTCTCCCACATCAGATTTAAGGTCCTCGTGGTTTCTTTTTGTTTCCTCGTGATTATTCACAATGGTTTCTTGTGTCTTGTTCATTGCCTCCTGGATCATTGCCAACACTGATTGAATAGGGCAGTATTCAAACACAAGGAGATGTGTTCTGCCTTCAATGACAATATGTGAGTCTCTGCCCAGCTCATCAAACTCTCTGTCTCTGTCATTAAAGATCGAGAGTGTGTGCCCCCTTCCCGATTTATGTGGGCTTTCGTGGCTATATTGTCCATTAAGACAAGGACATGTTGATGGAATAGGGTGGTCTGAAAGTGGTGAAGGGCCAAGTGTACTGCCCTTAGCTCCAGCCATTTGATACTGTTTTTGCAATCTGCTTGTGACCATTGTCCTTGGACCACTTGAGTACCCAGGTGAGCTCCCCAGCCGAATAGACTCACATCTGTTGTCACCATGATGTGATTGGAGTCCTGAAAAACACACCCTTTTAGAATGACCCCTGAAGCCCACCATTTGAGCGAAACACGTACCTTGGTTGAGAGCTGCTCCATCCTGCCCTCTGGAATGGTAGCAGGAACCATTGAAGCAGTCTTGCATGTCTGTGTCTGTGTGCCCAGGGCACAATGGAAACACATGAGATAAATTTTCCTAGCAACTGAGACAAGGTGAGCAAAGTCACTCGTCTCGGTGCCAATATGCATGCCACTAGCTCCCTAATGTCCTGTTGTTGGTCAGATAACAGAAAAACCTGACCCTTCACTGAGTCTATCATCGCCTCCAGATGGTTGATACACGTGAGGGGCTGTAGATGACTTTTCTTTAGGTTGATTGAAAATCCATGAAGGTTGAGCATGTGGCAAACGGTATTTAAGTCCTGTTTGGCTTGCTGATGGGAGGTTGAGAGAATTAAGACATTGTCCAGGTAGCATAAAATGCATACTGGAACCAGTCGGATGGACACTGCCACCGCCGCCAACAGTTTGGTGACAGCCCAAACGGCATGGCTCGATATTGATAATGATAGTTGGTATATGCACATCGGAGGAATCTTCGATGTGCCAGATGAATTGGTACATGGAGATATGCCTCCTGTAGGTCCACAGATGTCATGATGTCACCATCCCGTATGCATCCCAAAATTGTTCTGAGGGATTGTATCTTGAACCGCCAGTATTGGATGAACTGGCTGAGGTGTTTGAGGTTCAAGATCCCCCTCCAGGCCCCTGAAGATTTGGGCACCAGCAAAATAATCAAGTACATCCCTGTTCTTTCTTGCCCTGAAGGTATAAACTCTATGGCTTTGATATCCAATAAATGATGTATCTCTGCTGCCATAAAGTGACACTTCTGCTGTTGTCAGGAAATTAGACGTAATGGTCCAGAGATCTGAAGTGGAATTCTAGGGTGAGTCCCTGCCCTACCATCTGAAGAACCCAAGCGTCGGATGAAGTGACTTCCCATTGGCTGTGAAAATGACTTAGATGGGGAATGACTTAAATGGGAAGATGTGACAGAGAGTCACTTGCCCTGCTTAGTGGGCCTTGGACTGACTCCTCTATATGGCCTTTTGGAAGGAGGATTATACCTGCCTCAGTCCCTGAAGGCCTGTCTATCTGAAGACCGATTGAACCTTTGGTAGTAAGACCTGTGCAAGTAGGACCCACTGGGTCCTGCATCCTGCCCAAAGGGCTGCCTTTAGGAGTACGGTATCTACGGTCTGGTCTCCTATAAGAAATGGGCAACACTTTTCTTTTATCCTTCCCTTCTACTAAAATAGGTTCCAGTGCTGGCCCAAAAAGAGCAAATCCTTTGTAAGGAGCTGAAGCCAGCTTCCATTTAGACTTTAGATCCACTTTCCAAGGGCGCAGCCAAAGGAGTCTATGGGAAGTTACTGTGGATGCCAAGGCTCATGCAGCAAATTTGATCGCATCTAAGGATGCGTCTACCAAATATTCAGTAGCCACCATCATTTTATTAATATCCTGTTGGAGCCTTGTGTCCTCAGGAGGGAGACGTTCTCTCAATTGTCGCAGCCAAATCAAAGTGGTGCAATTAAAAAATGATGCCGCCATCGCTGCTTTGACAGCCCAAGTGACCGCCTGGTGAGTTTTCCGAAATGAATCTTCTACCCGCCTATCTTCAGTCTTCAAAACTTCCACTATATCATTATATAAAACTGTGGAAGATGAAAGGCTTACTACTGGTGGATCAACTGTGGGAATACCGAGCAGCTTGTCTAAAATGGAATCCGCACAGTACAATTTCTTATCATGACTGCTAGGTACTGACAAGGCACTGGGCTGGTCCCACTGTCTTTTAATAACTTCAGAGAATAATTCCGGACAAGGAATAAATTCCTGATCCGGCGTAGGAACTGCAAACAGTTCTCCATGGGGCTTTAACGCCGCGGAATCCTGATCTTGTGGATTGACAATCTTCCCCATATTGGTAGCCAATTTGGCTTTGCGAACCAATGTTTTGAATACCGATGGACGAAAAAACATAGCAAAAGCTGGCTTATCCGGCAATGCCCCTTCATCCTTCGAAAATACAGGGTCCTCTTGACCTTCTGCCAGCTAGCCCTTCTCACTACTAATCTAGTCCTGCTGGGTAGGTAACACCGGCCTGGGAATTATTTGAGCATGAGATTGATAATGCCACCCAGGCAAGACTGATAACATATGGATCTCCTGGTTAAGGCCAGAAGCCAAGGCCTGGGCTAAAGCATTAGTAAATACGGATTGAAAATCCAGTGGTTGGGCAGATCCTTGCCCTTCCCCCAAGTGGAGCCCCGCTGCTGTTGGGGTAAATGTCACCTCTGGAGCCAACCTAGTCATAGGATGCCTCTCTTGTGACCCCCCCCTCAAGGGTGCCCTGATTAACATCAGCATTTCCTTCCTGTGGCGCAGGTTGCACTAATTCATCCCTGGATTGAAGCAGGGAAAAATTGGACTGTACTGACACCTCAACAGACTCTGACTGAGAAACAGGAGAAGCACTCACAGATTGGGCTTTTTGTTGAGCAAACTGTCTCTCCAAAGTGTTGTGCTCCTCTGCACATCCTTATCACTGTTGGAAAACCTGGATTGAGGCAGAGATGTAGATGATCTATTGTTTCCAGTGCCCCCCCCCCCCCCGGGATCCTGAGGCCGAGCCTTTAGATTTATGCTTAAGGCTCTTTTTGGCCTTGGGGGAGTGAAAGCTGTTCTATGTCAGATGAGAATTCCTGATCTCCCATTATGAAGTGATGTTTGTGGTCAGGAAGCCAATCAGAAAGAACAAGGCTGAAGGCAAAAACAGAGGCAAGCGCACAAATCAGAGACATTGGAAAAAATGATGTGAAAATTAAACTGTCAGTCAGTGCCTCAAATTCAAAAATGGCATGAGACCAAACCACTGTCTCCCAGCGCCCGTACTCTCCATTTGGACCACAGCCTTCAGGAATGCAATACAGCCCCTGGACCAGCTCCTCGCAATACAGCCTTTCCTTATAAAGCAGGAGAGTCAAATCTCCTCATGCTGGATTGGCTCGTCAACTGTCAGAAAAAAATGGCACAAGGCCAATCACCAAGCCTCCGAAGCGCTACCGTGGCAACAGAAACAATTTGATGTTTTTAATCCTGGCCACTAACAATAAAACCGACTTCAAACGCCAGAGCCACTTGCCCTGTAAGCGCTGAGAGGCAACGGAATACTCAGAGTTTCCCTCGGCAAGTCAAGTATTGACTCTGGAGCCACCCAATCACAAAGGGAGCAAAGAGGTGGTGGCGGTTGTGCCAGCAGACCAGGGGAACCAGCTCATACGCCAGCGGCCAAACAATGGTTGCTATGGCCGTTTGGAGCTGCTCAGCAGGGACACAACTCCGATCACTGCTAATGACCTTTGGGGCAGGTGCAGTCGATCTGGATCCCCAGGACAATTCACCCACCACAAGCAGCCACAGAATCAGCTGTAGCCGCAAGCTGTCCTGTTCGTAATCTTCCGCTCCCACACATAAAACAAACAAAAATGTTCAAAAATCAACAACCTAAACTGACTAATCTCAAGAACAGTTTCACACATGTCCCTATAGCTAGACTGAGCAAAACAAATGAGGCTCAGCAGAGTAAGGGAGGCATGTGCACAACATATTTAAAGAAATACTACACTCAGTCCCTAGCAAGCAGACGAGAGAAAACCCACACTTGAATTGTCTAAGCAGAGCAATGTAAAATGTCTAAAGAAGATTTAAACATTAATGTATTGTTTGCCACGCTTATTTAGCATGTACCAACTGATAGAACTAAATATTTTTATTGATTGTAACATCCATCCTATGGAGGATCCAAACAGCAGGCAAACATTAAATATATTTGACATATGTTTCAGCTTTGACACATCAAAAAATAGAGGGGCTTCTAGTTTTGACATATCCCAAAAATAGATTGGCTTCCATGATAATTTTCTTTTAATATTTTATGGAATGGGAACACGATCCCCTCAAATAGGCTTTCAGTTGTAATCCAATTCCTATTGGATTAGCAATGCAAAGTAATTTTCTTGCCCATGTCAGTTTGTAATCTTGCGCTTCCTTTCTTTTAGATGATAATAGAGGTAGCACAGACTACTGTTTCTGTCGCAGCCCCCTTCTACTTTCCTACAACTCTTAATAATAAAAAAACTTCACATGCTCTTTAGAAAGATAGACATGCCAAGCATTAAAGCTGTGAATTTTAGGAGTGTGAAATAGTTTCATTACAAACCTGCTTTGCCTCCAGTTTTCAACACATATGAGAAAATAATTTTGCTGTAGGGTAACATTTTCCATGCTTGATTTCAATAGAAGTGTGCATATTTTGTTTTCCACTAGATAAGCTGTAGTCTGTAACTTTGTTTCCCGGTATATATTTTTAGTTCTTTAAGGTAGCCGACGGTAAAATTAGAAGTGAAGATGAAGCTTTCCAAAAATCCTTTTGGGATTGAAATAAAGTGCAACTGAAATCTGCATGAAGAGCAAACTATTGTGGAAACTGTAAGCCAAAACATCTTTTTGAGCATGCAATTGCAGTTTGCATTAAGTAATACAGGTTTAATAACTTGACTGCTCTCTCCAGCAAAATATTATCTGGTAGGCCCCCAGAATGAATGAGAGCCTCCAGAAACTTTATCAGCTGGAGTAGCAAGGAGCAATACTTGCCTCTTACTCTTTTCATTAACTATCATGCCTCTAAGTATTGGTCCAAGGTCCTAAAAATAATTCAAAATTCCATTAATAGTAAGATGTAATTTGAAAAGGGGGATACAGGGGGCAATGCAATGAATCATACCAGTATGATTATAGCTGCCAAAAAAAAAAGTGGTAAGCATCATTGAAAAAGGGAATAGAGATTTCCCTAACACGTTCAAGTGCCAGTCTTTATTAGAGATGCATATGTGGACTTATCCACTTCTCCTCCTTGCCGTAGTGTCTCAGGAATAGGAATGCATAGTGTTGTCATTAGTCTGTCCCCAACCCACTACAAATGCACTTGCTCCTATCTGGTTTTCGTTTCCTATCAACAGTGGGTCTGACCGCTGCATTCCATTCTCCCTTCCATTCTAGGGAGTGAAGATGATCATTCTAGGGAAGGAATATGATCACTGTGTAATGTAATATAAACAACCCCATTTCTCTGGGCATTGTTCATCACAATCATTTTATCCTGGGCTGCTGACCCAATTAGATGCTGAGCTTTAAATTAAAAAAAAAAACTTAACACAGATTAATTGGAATGGAGAAAGGAAAAATCTGGATTTATTTTTTCTTCTTCATAACTTCATTAATGGACTCTACTACAGTACATTTGGCTAGATCATGGGGAAACTGTGAAGAGGACTGTACTTGGTCATCAGGTGTTAAATAAGGAAAGATAATTATTGTTTTCCTCTATTATGATATTTAATTTTATCTTTGTACTTGAAATAGACAAAACTTTGCATATGCAATGCACTTCAGGAGACGTCTGTCCTCTATGAATGGAAAAATATGATCATTCTGGGATCTGAGATACTGTGGATTCACCAACTACACAATAATTCACTAATGTAATTCTTAGACAAGTAATACCTACATTTGTCCTGAACTATAATTCAAAAATATATTTATTGTAAGACACTATCATTGGTACATGAAGGTTCAAATTAGTAAAAGTTGTTTGGTTGCAAATTTCTTTACTTTCCTCATTGAATCCCCTTCTGATTTGTTAGCAGTGTGAATCCCAAAGAAAAGTTGTCAATTTCTAACACAGAAACACCTTCTGCACCTGATTCCAATTAACTTACATAGTTAGATTATAGACATATACACACATTGAGCTGTTTGTGAACGTAATTGTTTTCATAGATAAGATTCTCAACATTATGGTCTTTAGATGCACACTGTTACGATTATCAGATTGTGCAAGTATAACTGGAAAATAATGCTGTATTATAATGCTTCAGCACAGATTATTTAGATTAGTTAATGTTTTCTACAAGTCATGTTTGACACCTGATGAGTTAATTGACACATCCATCTCACTTTGGGTCAAAGAAAGGAAAGTGCTTTTTTCTGGAATATTAACCTCCAGGGTTAGTTCTATCGCCTGGCAAGTCTGGATGGTCCAACTCTGTTTAGATATTGGAAAATAGCTATGATTGTCTAAAGCAGTGATCCCCAAACTCTTCAGCTCAGTGACCATTTCATGAAGTTTCAGGTTATTTATCGACTCACAAACATTTTTATATGGAAATAATTTAATATTATTATTAAAAATGCTAATAACCATAATGAGTAGTCCCATCAAAAGTGTGAGTTAATATTAACCACTTCGGGGAAACCTAGTCTAGGGGGCTGGAGTGAGTCCCTGGCATTTGTACAGTCCATTATGGTTGGCACAATTAGTAAAACAAAGTAGAATAGAATTTTCATTATTATTATTATTTTTACTAAAATCTGCCTTAGTTTAAGAAAATCTTGATCAATCGTTTTCTGAAAAATCATGATGGCTAATGAGAACATTGCTCAAAGTAAAAGAGGTCACCTTTTATTTCCTCTTGTATACACTCTTATTCTTAGATCACTGACATGAAGAATAACAATATTAAATGGTTTAATCAATCCACTATAACATAATTCAATTTTAATTAAATCAAATATAGTTTTTAATTTTTTGTCTTTAGCCTGCCTACTTTTCAAAATATGGCTGTTTTATGCCACTCAAGAGTATCTATAGTCTTTAGCTTAATTTAAACTAATCATACATAAGAGCCACTGATAATCATATAATTTACACTATACATACATGTGGAAAGCATGGATAGATTTAAGGTAGAATGAGAGGAGGACAATATTAGAGCTCTCCTCAATATAATTTTTCATTCCTTAATTAGCTCTTCCTTAATAATTATAACGACAGAACATTTGTTCTTTTCCTGGGTCACAAGCTCCCTGCTCAAAGTGCTGAAGCAGAGACAAAGAAAGACAAAGAAAGAACATGATTATAATTTGAAGAAATTTCAAATACTTTTTAAAAAGTGGCTCTGAAATAAACACAAGAAGCAGATTTGTGGAGAGGGGTAGATCTTCAACCATGGACTTAATAGTTTAAATAAGAGGCCAAACATAAAGTAGCCCCATGATAGATCTCCTTTTTCTGCATGAAAATTACTAGTGGTATACTTGATAAGTTGTTTCTTATTGCGGATATGATTGAGGTTGCTTTATTAGGTGAGAAGCAATTCTAGTCATTTCTCCTTGAGGTACTTTGCAACATCTTATGTATTCATCCTCTAATTCCAATAGCTGTAAGAAGCTTCTAAGATGCATTGTACATGTATGGTAGATTCTTCTAACACTGTCTGAGAAGCTATCTGTGCAGCACATGCACAAAAGTCCTTGGATTGAAGCAATGTGATAATTTTCATCTGCTTTTAGAAGTTGGAAGGGGGTTTTGTTTTATGAAAAACAAATATAGGAAAGAAGAATTCACTACAAACATTTGTTGAACATTTATGAATCAAAAAAGAAACTATTTGTGTTGACCCATAGCGTGTGGAAGAATTTTTCTGAAACTAGAAGTAACTCAGTTTAAAGTATTACTAAGATATATGATTTTTGCTTCAGCTTCCTTAATGTTATCTATTTTTTCCCAAGGAAAATAACTCACACATCAGACATGGTTTAAGTAAAATAACTTCTGCAATCGCACCATGGAATTATAACATTTAAAACAATATGATAAAACATCTTGCAGAGAGTAACTTATTCACTATGCAAAAGATTTTAGAATCAGGTCTTGGATTTATTAGCCATCCTTCAATAGTTTGAGACCAATTCAATTTTTCAGAAATAGATATGACTGCATTTTGTACACAATACAGGATTTTAAATCAAGGCCAACCTAGCTCTAACCTTGAGGTGAAAAAAGAATTTATTGTATTGCTGGAAGGGCAATGTCTCAAAAGGATTTAAATCTTTTGAATAATCCATTCTGATTTTCACTCTAGAGGGGTAAAAAAGAGGACATGGATTATCATGTTTAACAGAATAATATAAATCGCATAACTGTGAAAGAGTCTATGCTCTATGTATATATAAAGAAATGAGCATAAGTTTTCTCATTATCTTCAGTCAAGATATATTCAGATGCCTATTTTTTTTAGATACTTTAGTCTTCCTTGTTAAGATCTCTTAGCAGATTTAAGAATAAATCTATGACTCACAAAACATCAGCCAAATGGATTGTTTGTTTCTAATTTTTTTAATTGTAGACAATATACATTAAAGCTGTGAAAAGTAGCTGTGGGTTGTTAAAGGTTCAAACTTTCCTCATAAGGTTGTTTCTGACTGTCTGGGTGCACATACTATGCAACTATAGAGATTCACTTACATGCTGACAGTCAGGAAAAGCATTTAAAGCCACTGTGAGCTTTGCAAAACAATGTGGCTGCTTTAATGTTTCAAGGAAGGGTTTTTTAATTCATGGTACATGCTTTGCAAAGCTCCCTTTTCAAATGCTTTGAATTGTTAGAATTAACAGAGTCAAAATAGAACTGGAAGGGACTTTGGAGATCTTCTAGACCATCCTTCTGCCTAAGCAGGAGACCCTATACCATTTCAGACAGGTGGCTGTCCAGTTTTTCCATTAAAACTTCTGGAAGCACATACAATCTCTGATGGAAAACTGTTCCACTGGTTAATTGTTCTCACTATTACGAAGTTTTTCCTTAATTTCAGTTGCTTCCCTCCTTGATTAGTTTCCATCCATTCCTTCTTGTCTTGCCTTCTGTTACTGGGATAATACTTTCATGTCACCTCTAGTTCTTTTTTCTAGACTGGCCATACCCAATTTCTGCAATTATTCTATATATGTTTTTGTCTCCAGACCTATAATTATTTTAGTTGCTCTTCTTTGCACTTTTTCCAAAGTCTCAACATCTGTTTTGTAATGTGGTGACCAAATCTGGATGCAGTATTCCAAGGATTTATAAAGCAGTACTAATACTTCACATGATTTTGATTCTATGCCTCTATTTGTACAACCAAGGATTGTATTAGCTTTTTTGGCTGCCGCCACACACTGCTAGCTCATGTTTAAGTGATTGTCCACTAGGACTCTAAGGTCCCTGTTACAATTACTGTTTTGGAGCCAGGTTTCACCTAATCTGTACTTGTTCCTTTGGTTGTTCCTACCTAGGTGTAAAACCTTGCTTTTCTCCACATTAAATTTAACGTTGCTGGATAGGGACCATTGTTCAAGTCTGTCAAGATCTTTTTGGATCCTGAGCTTGTCTTCTGGGATGTTGGCTATTCCTGCCAGCTTAGTGTCATCCGCAAATTTGTTGAGCTACATAGAACAAATTAATAGGCAATATAATCAATAAATATTAGATGGCTAAAAGATAATAAATATAGCAAGTATTATAATAATATTTATTAATAATATAAACAGTATGAAAAATAATAAAATAAAACAAATAGGTTGAACTTTTAATCCTCTGATATCATATTTCATTATGCTTAAAAATGTTTCAATATAGGGGTTGGACATTAAATATTACCAAATTCACACTTCCAGAATAAATATTGGAAAGGAAATTCAATTAAACTCCCCTATAATCCATTTTCAGGTGGTTTATCTCACTAGGGATGATATACATCCAATTTCAGATAAAATACCTGCCGTAAATTTAGATTAAGAATGTTTTGAGAATCTGATTAAATTTGCAGGGAAGCATTGCAATAAATTACATATAAATAGGCTTGGAAAACTTTTCAAAAGTATATTATAATTGTAAGTACCTATCAAACAGGATACTCTCATCCATGTACCAAATTCTAATGTACATATTGGAATTGTGTAGCACTTGAAGACAAAATGATATTTCATCACATAAATGGGGAAGGTGACTGAAGAACTGTTCTGTAAAAAGCCATTGCTTGGAAACAGGATGTGCTTGGTTTAAGACGTTTTACATATTCTACATGTAATTCTATAAATTGCATATCAGATTTGCCTTCCAATATGAGGCATTAACAATCTATAGTATCATCAAATCATACAGTCTTGTGTCCAGATCAAAAATCTGCAAAATCCCAAAAGAATAAATTTTTCAAGAAGATATGGCTGCATGAAGTTTGCTGAGATCATTCAAATTGATTCTACTTTTCACTGACATGTTTCTAATAATATTCATAAGTAACCAAGATCTACTTTAGTTTTCTGGGACAAAGAAAATAATTATTTGCCTATTTGACATACTGTCAAATATTTTAATTTTCTCCATGCCTTTCTGTCCTATTTTATCTGCATATTCCTGCAACCAAATGTAGTCATCACAGAAAGAAGATAATCAGCCATAATTATTTATGTGCGATCGGGGGGGGGGGGGGGCATTCCAAGGAAGGAAACCGCACCTCATTTAATCTTGAATGTGAACTAAAAGAAGAATCTTAATTTTCTTGAGATCTCAGAAATTTCAGAATTTATGTCTACAAGCTCAGTTCTGCAGCCTTTCCTTCATAAACAGGATAAACTGAAATCAAGCTATTAAAAAAACCTATCACTGTTGCATCATTCAATGGGGGGTGGTTTCAGTGAAGTTCTACTCATGTGAAGTGGTAAGAGCAAAGTCATAACTATGCACCAGCAGTTGCCAAATTGCCTTATGTATTGATCACAGCCTTTTCAACTGTTGGATTGCATTTCAGAGTAGCCACTTGACCAAAAAAGCCCTTTCTTGAATTACCCTGATATCTACACAATCTTGATTCCTTAAGATTGGATTCCCACCACCCCCAATGTTATCTTTGTTCTATCCTCATATGTTTGAAAAGTATATTGTTGTGATTGGCTGATGCTGACTGTAAAATTAATTTTGAACTAAGTTTGATGCAATAGTGAATTGGGAATGATAGATGGAGATCAGGTGAGATCACAGTTGTTTAAAATAATGTTCAGTGAAATAGCTTTATGAATAATTTCTATCAGTACTGTTTGAATTGCAAGAAAAAATCCTCCAATAATTTCCCATTTATCCGCAAATCCACAATATAAAATTAAATAGCATATACAAATACAAAACTCCAAAGACCATTAAAAACAAACCATATGTGCAAAAATTATATCTTAAGTGTTGATTTTAAACAGATAAAATCGATATTAAATACTAAAATAGAAACTGGAAAAATGAACACAGCTTGGCTTCCCATAGCTTTGAAGCAATTATTATCTTGTTAAACAACCTTACAGATATTTTTTAAACTAAATTATGCTCAGCTTCTGTCTAGTTATAAGGCTTAAAATCTTTTCAGAAGCTGAATATTCATTCTTTTAATATCTCTGTGTTTGATAAATTTTCTTCAATTGTTATGGGACTGGCAATAGTATTGTTCACAAGTTCCTTTAAAGGCAAACTCTAAACAATCCTTTAGACATTTGGTTTGAATGTTGACTTTGTCATCGATGTGTATTTTTGGTTTGTCCTCCAGCTATTTGTTTTTCTTTAATCAAAATTGGAAGTCTTCCTATTTCAATATCTTTAAGCGCCCTGGAGATCACATCTAAAATATAATCACTGTAAGCAGAATATGTAAGACAATTTCCTCTGTAACTTCAAATCCTGTCAGAAGTAATATGCACAAAAATGGTATGTCACATTCAAGTGTAAGTGGAGAACTACCATGAAACCCATTATGTTTAGCAATGATATAGCAGTTAAAATACCCTTGGAGTAATTTCACTAGGGGCCAAAAGTTATTAGAAATGTTCATGCTGCCTATTAAAAATGTATATATTGTAGTATGCTATGGAAATTAAACGCTTAACATTTCTGTGTTGTGCAGCATATTTGTATTGATTTTTTCACAAGTTAAATTATTCAAGTTAACTTGCTGAAAATTGAATTATAAAAGTCCCAGTACAGCAGAAATGTGCAGTTTGAACAGAAAAGTGCTAGTTGTGCAAAGTTTAGTTGTTAGGGAAACCCCAGTGCTGTCAGCATGGTGGACAGACTGAGGGGAAACAGAAGAGCTGCAAATGAACTAAAGCAGCTTATTCTTGTACCTAAGACCCTATTTATGGCAGAAAATGAAGTTTACATTTAATCAGTAGTAACCTTTTTGTTTATTTTATTACATATATTTATACAATGAAAGCAGAGGATGAACTACAGATATGTTGGCATAGGGAAGGAGAACAGTAAAACTAAAAAGTGAATTTAATTTATATTAGGTTTATGTCATCCTATAGCCTCATTGTGTGATGCATTTTTATATTTACATACTGTAAATAAAATTACTAATAGAATTTTGGAGAGAAATTCCAAATCACTCAAGATTAATGGTAATGACAGATCTTATAATCAAGACAGGGTGTAACTTGGAATATACACTCACCCAATTTAATTCCCAAACTGCCCCAAATTTCAGACTTGGTAAATTTGGCCAAAAGCACCTGTTTCCTTCCCAAAGAAACTTGCTTTTTTATATTTTCTCTGTCCTGAAATTGTTACTGCTATTATGGAATATACATATTGTTATATTTTGTTGTGGAGCAGTTCCCAAATGAAATAAACCAGACTTCAGCTAATCCTTTCATCTCTAGGTAGAGCTCCAACTACCAATCACTAGTTTTGTTGGACTGAAGATATTGTACTTATTAATAGTTAATGCAGTTTTCCATACAGATATAGAACTTCACATAACTAATAATAGTTATAATTCTAAAATGTATCTATGTGCCACATTATCTATTATGTTCCTTAAATTATTTTTTTAAATCTTGTAAGTCACCCCAAATTTTCTGGAATTGGGCAATCTCACAATCCAATGAATTAAATTAAAATCTTTTCCCCCAGAGGAAAAATCACCTGAGTATAAAGCATCACACAAGGCTGAAAATCTTTCTCTCTAAACACTTAGCTGAATATTCAAGAATTTACTTTCTTGGCAGGGCTCGGAGGTTTTAGTCTCTTTAAATAAACAGAATGCAACTAAATAAACATAGAAACCAAAGTCTTTATACATGCCTATGGCTTTAAATCCCAGTCTTTCTCCTCTCACCTTCTCAGGCTAATAAATACTTGACTGTTCTCTTGGTGGTCTTAAAAGGCACATCATAAAAATAAGCATAATTGTTAAGTCTAGTTTAGAAACTGTTCATTCCTCCTATGCCAGTTCCATTCATTAGATAGTAGCTTCACAAGGGTCTAATGTAGTAATACTTCTAAGAATGTTCTGCTAGATAAGCCAAATAAGGACTTAAGTATCAGGAGAATTAAAAATTGATCCTGGGCTCTAGAGTGAAGCTTGATACCTGCCTGCCCACAAATAAATAATTCCAGCACACTTACACATTCCATTGTAAAAAATATTGGGAATTCTCTGAGGAAGCTTAAGAGCATTTAGGAGCATTTCTGTATCCTTCAAATCAATAAGACTTAATTAATCTTTAATTTTTATCCTGAATTCCAGTATAAATAACTGAAGGTGACTTATTTTGCCTTATTTCTGCTTATTACCATTTTTTGAGCACTGAAATAAAGTGTTCCTTTGAGTAAGCAATAGACATTACTTGTGCTGTAACCTATTACAATGAACCTGAAGCATGCAATCTATGGCAATTGTAACATTTCTTTTATCATTTTTAATGCATAGAATTCTAAAGAAAGCATCATGGGGATTACCCTAACATTTATAATGTTTATATATTTTAAGGTGACTGAATAATATGTGAAACATCCACATTATTTATACACATATACAGTAGAACTTCTGGTCACGAACTCTTCTGACCATGACCAAATGGGGCTCTGACCAAAAAAACGACAAAATTTTTGACTTTGGTCAAGAACACATACTCAGGTGGCAATCAAACAGCCGCGGCCAATTTCCCCTTCCACGCCCTTTTTTTTCTAAGTGCCAAACAACTGCAACCTCGTGTGGCCACTACACACACACACACACACACACACACACACACACACACATGTTAATTTTGCATTAATTTTGGTTAGGTTCAGGTTTTGACCAAATTGGGTTGCGACCAAAGTTATGGGACAAATTATGGTTGTGACCAGAGGTTCTACTATGTGCATTTGTCTCTTCGTGTGTGGATGGATAGATAGATGATAGATAGATGCAGAGGTGGGCTGCTGCCAGTTTGCACCGGTTCGGGCAAGGTAGTAGTTAAGATTATGCGCAGTTTGCCGAACTGGCAAATGCCACCACTGGCTGGCCTGCCCACCCCGCCCCGCACTGCTCCATCCCACCCTCCATTTCACCACGCCCACCTTGATTCGTGGCTAGAGTCATACCTGCATCCAGCTACTCTCTGGCTCCTTTGCTCACTTGCACAGATCAAGCAGCCCAGCTGATCTGCGTGCCTTGCCCATTTGGCTGCCTTCGCCGCTGCCTACCACACCGGTCACACAGCTCAGCTGATATCTACAACTTGCCTGTTTTGCTCACCGTGACTACCCATGAAGGTAAGGCACTCAGCCGAAGGGCCGCCTGAGGGTGGACACGGTGAGGTTCGGCCAACTTTTGGGCCTGGCTCTTGCCATCCTTCTGCCTGCATGCCACCCACTCTCCCTTCACCTTGGGTCAGGGGATGTGCCAGTCCCTGGCTCTGGCCTTTCCCAGGATCTTCTCCTGCATGCCACCAGTCACACTTCACCTTGGCTTGTCACGTTTCCCCTCCTTCCCGTCCCGGCCCTTACTCAATTTCTCAGTTTCTTTCCACATAACTGCCTCTTTCTTTGTCTTTTGACCTTACCTTTCTCCCATGGCTGGTGGCAGAGGGAAAGGCAAGCCAGGGCTGAGCCATCGCTGCTTGGCTTTCCACCAGCCCACATCTCATCTCCCTTGTCATGGGCTGGATGCAGAACTCAAGGCAGAGTGGAGGTCAAGCAAGTGGCAGCCCAGAGCAGGGCCAGAAAGGCAGCCAAGCTGAGCTGACTCCCCCCACCAAGAAGCCTGCAGCCACTGCCTCTTTTTTTCAGTGTGAGAACCCTCCAGCCACCACTGCTGGCTGGAGACTGCTAGCACAAGCAACCTCCAGCCACCACTGCTAGCTCAGTTCTGGCCAGGAAAGAGAGGTGGCTGGAGGCTTCTTTCACCAGCAAACAGACAGCCATTTTTCAGGCCTGAAAATGGCCAAAAATGGCCTTAAAAATGGCTCCCAAATGGCCGAAAACAGCCTGAAAAATGGCAGGTGGAAATGGCCCATTTTCTGCCTCCATTCAGCTGTCTGTGCCATGCTGGATCATGATGGTGAAGTGGGGTGGGGGGAAGGAAAAAATCCCACTCAGTCCGTATATACTCACCAGCACAATGGATAATCTCTCTTCCAGTTCTTTGGTTCAGGCATTGGGAGCATGAGGAGTAGTTTGTGTGCCCAGACTTGCTATTGCTCCAAACCTGGCTGTGGCTGCAGCGTCCAACACCTCCCCCCCAAAACAAAATTATGCAAGGAGGAAAGGCACACTAAGAGCACCAGCGGGCTTATTAAGGCATGCAATTTGCAATATGCTTCTGGGTTCCTCACAAGAACACTGGAAGAAAGGGAGTCTGATTGTGAGGGCAGGCTTTTCCAAGGCCGGTCATAGAGGGAAACATTGAGTGTGCCTTTCCTCCCCATGATTCTAATTCTTAAAATTTTGGGGAGTTGAGCACATGGGGCACTGGGGGAATCAGTGCCTGGGGTGAGAGGGGAGCGTGGACAGGGAAGGAGTATCAGACTTCCAGTGCTCGTGCGGGGAACCCAGGCTTGGAACAGTAGCAATACTTTGCAGCTTATTAAGGAGGACTGCTCCTCCACCCCAGCCATGCATTTTCAAGCCTGGGCTGCTTGGAGTGAAAAGCATGCAATATGCTGACACTAAGCTCTCTGAGTTCATTGCATGAGCATGGAAGAAAATTGGACACTGCAGCCAGAGCAAGGCTTGGAGCAGCAGCACATCCTGATACACAATCTAGTCCTCAAGCTCCCAATGCCCGAACTGGCAAGCTGGAACAGAGATTCTCTGTCGTGCTGGTGAGTACAAAAAGATTGAGTGGGCTTTTTGCTTCCCCCCCCCCCCACCTCCACATTGCGATCCAGCATAACACACACAGCCAAATGGAGATAGAAAATGGAGCATTTCCATCAGCCCTTCTCTTTTTTCCCCCTAGCCTCCTTTTGCCAGCATGCACCAGGCAGGCTCAGCAGGCAGTCGCAATCTTTAGATGGGCATAGGAAATTGCCCTTTCTGTGCAGCATCTGCCAGCCTGTGCCACCTCACCTTGCTGTGAGTGACATCTAGTTGGCCATACCCACCCAGCCACATGACCACCCACCACGTCCACCCAGCCAGTCATTAGGGCAGAGAACCAGTCGTTAAAAAATTTGCAGCCCACCACTGGATAGATGATAGATAGATAGATAGATAGATAGATAGATAGATAGATAGATAGATAGATAGATAGAAGAAAAAAGTTCATTTCCTTTATCATTAGAATACACTGTAAGAGTATATAGTAATATCACACACACAAAGAATTGAACTGTATCCTCAAACTTTTCCAATATTCTATAAAATCTATTTTATCACAAATTCCCCTCTGCCCTTGGGTAGTGTATGATGTGGCTATGCTTCCCTGCAGTTAAGATTCTTCTTAAGGTAAGAGATGGTTCAATTCATTGTGCTGAGATCCTTTCCTGACTAAAAATCAGAAGAGGTTTCTGCACATGCTCAGAAGCCTCTTCTGGTTACTGGAACTGCTGGTTCAGCAAGGCAATTTTGCCGTTTGATTGTTAGAAGTGAGGATGGTTGACTCACAACATTGGGCTGAAACTATATTTTGCATGAACCTTCGTCAAAGTGGAACATTCCTTTTGAAGTTCTCAGCTCCCAAACAAATGCTAGTATGTTTCACTAGATGGCAGCACTCGTTTGACCTTGTCTGAAATTGAAAGCTAAGCAAGGTTGGTCCTGATTACACCCTGGGTGAGATACATCAGGGAATTCTAGGACTATGAAGATGGAGGGGAAAAAAAGCATACTGAGAGAAGGCAACAGCAAACCACTTTAGTGCAGCTGCCAAGAAAATTGCCTGCATATGTCCATGAAGCTATCAAGAAATCTGTTTGCCTTTTGAGGCACAGTTGCCTTTTTACACACTGAAATAATGTCATACCATTTTTTTAACTTCAATCCAAGCTCAAAGGAACTTCTCTTTCTCTCCATCAATTACTAATGATACAACTCTTACCTACCTGTGGTTAATAATTGCCAAGTTTAGTGCAGCACAGCTTTGAAAATAAAAAGTATTTTGCAATATTTCAGTTATTTGAAAGCTTTCTGTTCAGACTTGATTAATAGCTGGTTATGTCCCAAATGTATGAAACAATATCAAGTGTAGCATTACATTGACAATGGATATAATATCTTGTTATAATCTAAATGAAAGAGATTTTCTGAGTGTAAAATATTGCTGTTCTTGCACTTTACCAGACTCTTCTTTTAAATGAGATTAAATTAATCTAGATGGAACATTTTTGCTTTCAGAATCATTTTCCTTCATTCTGCAGGCTGGACAAAACCAAATTCTTTTTAAAGTAAGTTTTTTTCATTGTGTGAACTTAAACAATATTTAGTGTATGTTCCTAATAGGCCTATGTAAGCCACACTCATTTATCCATTTCCCCCTGAAGTGAGATGTATTTTTTATTAAACATATTATAATTAGAACACATGCATGCCAACGCTTATCTTTTGGAAATTTCAATCAATATTCATGCATAACATTGTCCATAATATAAAATCAAAGTCAATACTGAGAATCCAATATTAAAGTTTCAATTTATATTCTACAGTAGAACATGTTAGAGTATTAACATGAATTTGAAAAACTGCTTTAAAGGCATATTTTTATTTTCATTAAGTGATAGAAAAAAAATTAAGATTAGTCACAACTTTTCCCAATTTGATACTGCCCAAGTCTATTGGAATTTCACAAAAGAGCTAAATAATATTAATACTTTGTTAGTTGTAATTCCAACTCTTCTGAACATGCCACTTTGGGGAAAAAATTGGCCAAAGGAAACTCACTATTTATTTCCAAAGTAGCAGTTATTATGGTGAAATACACAAAGTTCTTGGAAGTAATATGATGCTATATTCTATTTTTCACTTACAATCAATTAAACATTAGACTGTTGAAATAAAAAGTAGTATTCTACATATTCATTACATCAGTAATAATAATAGTAATAATGATGATGATGATGATAATAATAGTAGTAGTAGTAGTAATAATAATAATAATAATAATAATAATAATAATAATAATAACAACAACAATAAAATGTACTTGGCTGATACCTAGGACACTGGCAGCAACCCGTATCAATCATTAGCACCAGTCAATGGTATTTGTGATGCATTTTTGAATGTTTAATTAACTGAGTTTCATGTTTAATGAATAAAATAAATAATGATAACAAGAACAACAACAACACATAAACTTTTGAATATGTACCATGCTTTACATCCATGAAGTGACACCAACAGGGGTTAGGGCAGGGGTGAAATCTAAATTTTTTTGCTACCGGTTCTGTGGCCGGGGCTTAATTAGTGGGCGGGGCTTGGTGGTAAGGTGACTGGGAGGGCATGGCTTGTTCATCAGGTGGGCGTGGCCAAGTCAATATCACTTCTTTGCCCTTTTTTAACCTACAAAACACAACACAATACAACTGGCTCACCCACAATATAAAAGCAGCTGTGCTAGACCCAAAATGGCCCCTGCAACAAGAAGGAACCTCACACAATCACAAAAAACCCAAAAAACCAACTTTCTGACTTTACACATACAAAATTCCACATACAGCTTTGTGAGATTTTAGAAACTACATAAACACAACACACTAGAAACACACTAAATCTCAGAAAGCTGCACAAATATTATTTTATTTTATTTTTATATAAAAGCAGCTAAATTTAAAACTTCCTTAACTTTAAATGGCTAGGTCTAAAAAAAGAACAACTAAAAAAAACTCCAATTAACTATTTTTTTAAAGCGCCCAAAGGGGGAAAAACTTATCCAGTTGAACAGAGGTCTCCAACCTTGGCAACCTTAAGACTTATAGACTTCAACTCCCAGAATTCCTCAGCCAGCTTTACTTTGCTGGCTCAGGAATTCTGGGAGTTGAAGTCCACAACTCCCTGCCTGCTTGATTGCAGGGATTACAGCAAGGCGTTGTGACCAGCAGCTAAAGTAAGCAAACTGAGGGGGGGAAGGGGAGGGATTTTTGCTACCGATTAGCAGGCAGAGCTATTTAAAAGGAAAAAATTTTTTTTCTTTTACATGGCTCTGGCAATCCCAGCTGAGTTGCCTGATTAGGGATTCAGAGCCATTTAAAAGAAAAAAAAAAGGCTCTGATGATCACGTGGCTCAGCTGGGCATGGGGGGCAGGGCCAGGGATTTTTGCTACCGGTTCTCTGAACAGCCCACCGCCATCGCTACCTACTCACTGGAGCCGGTCCGAACCAGGAGCATTTCACCCCTGGGTTAAGGGTAGGGGTAGGGGGTAGAGGGCTACTGCAAATCCATTGAATTGTAGAAGAAGAAACATGAAATTTGAATGACTATGTGAACCAAAGTACAGAAAAATTGCTACAGGCTGTGAAAACAGAGAACATTATAAAAACAACAGAAACAAAGGCAGAGGATAAGGAAAAACAGTTGTATGATAGATTAAATGGATGGAAAACCAAATCTTTGCATGGATAGCACTTGGAAAAATATTGAAGGAAAATGCAATAACAACTGGACATGGGCATGGCTTAAGAGGGGAACCATCAAGAAAGAAATGGAAGGTTTAATACTTGCTGCTCAAGAACAAGCTCTACAAACTAATGCCATGAAAGTGAAGATACAAAATAAACCACTGACAATCCAAATTGCCGACTTTGCAATGACAAAGTTGAAACTGTTTCACATTTAATATGTGAGTGCAGCAAAATCACACAAACTGATTACAAAGCTAGACATGACCGAGTTGCTAAATTAATCTATTGGTCCTTATGTAAAAAATACAACTTATCCGTATCTAAAAAGTCATGAGAACATAAAGTGGAAAAAGTAGTAAAAAATGAAAAGGTGACGATCTTGTGGTACTTTCGAATATAGATGAATCGTTATTTAGAACACAACACGCCAGATATCACAGTTGTCAAAAACTGAAGTGTATAATTTATTGATATCGCTGTACCAAGGAAGGTCAGAGTCAAAGAAAAAAAACTGAAAAAAAATCACAAAATATTGTGACCTGGCCATTGAAACTATGCAATTATGGATGAAACATGTAATAGTGATGCCCATTGTCATTGGCGGACTTGGTACCATGTCCAAAAATTGTACAAAATGAATCAAGAAATTGCAGCTTCCTGCAATAACACCAGCAGAACTGCAAAAAACTGTGCTACTCTTAACATTGTACATTTTAAGAAGATACTTGGTTGATACCTAGGATGTTGGCAACAACCTGTATCAACCATCAGCGCCAGTCAATAATATTTGTGATACATTTTTTAATGTTCAGTTGACTGAGTTTCATTTTTAATGAATCATCTTCATCGAAATAGAGTGTGCTAGAGGTTACCATTGCCAACTTTATATTTATCCATAACTTAGACTAGAAAAGAACTGTATTTAGAAAATATTGGTACAACTTGAACTATGGTATGTAGTCTTCTGCAAGAAATATGAAATAGATTTTAACTAGCAATATGTATCTAGATGATTATTACTAACAAAAGATCTAAAGGGAATAAGGAGATACTTACGTCCTCTTAACTTCTAAAGAAGGTTTTGGAAGAATAAATGTAGGATTTTATTTGCCCCATTTGCATTCCATTGATGAATGACTTAGTGATAGAGAAGCATTAGTTATATACAACTGTTTGATGCCAATTTAAAAGTGAATTATTTGAGATGAATATTTCCTAAGTTATGGAAAGCAAATATAATATTATTCTCTATTGTCAGATATTAGAACCTGTTAACACAACAGTACCATTATAGCCCTTTTGCTTTCTAGGCTAATTTCTTTCTGAAACATTTGTGACCTGAACCAGTTGCTGAATATGCAGCTATTTTCCCCCAAATGAATTGCAGCATCGCTGTTAGTTTCACCAACTCTCACTTTGAAAGGGATACATGTAAAAGTTGATATTGGTGGACTTCTGCCCTAATTGTCATCAAAAGTTCTGTTTGATACTAGCAGAATATTGGAATAGCCAGTTCTCACAATAATAATATAACTTTGAATCCACTGGTAGCCTGGGGGGGGGGGGGACTTTCAGAAAAGATAAAGTTGATGTTCATAATTACAAATTGAGTAGCCATTATTAAGCTTTCCTTACAATGTATCTTATGTTACTATATATACGCACAATAATGATATGTTCTGTATTTATGTTATACATGAGTGCATACCTGCATGCACACAAACACAAAACTTCAAAAAGTTAGCAGAAGAGATGATTGATACATTCCACTTCAATTATATATGTATATAAAATGTAATGAATAATAAGGTACATAGCTTACTGCGTAATTGAAATACGGAATCAAAATTCATGTTTTGAAGAAGATAAGTGAGAGAGACAGTGGTTCTATTATTCAGCTGGACAGAAATTTTATTTAGATCTTACACTACAGGTTTCATATATTTCCTGTTTCCCAGATATTTGAAGTAGGATAGAGCAGATTTCAGATTCAGAAGGGGAAAAATATTTTAAGTGGGTGCAGATGCAATGCCTTTCAACAACTTCTTTAAACAGCTATGTCCTTTCTGTGAATCATATAGCCAGGGTCTGTGCCTTGTTGAGGAAGTTGCCAAAAAAAAGGGTCTATTTGTGCTTCTAAGTGCCTGTCCCCCCTAAATTGTACAAACTAGTCTCATTAATTCCATCTGCAAGCAGAGCTACACATCTATGAATTTGGGCATTAATGTTTGTGTATATGAATATCCTGCTGAGTGACAATACTTTGCTATTACTCTATGGATGAAAAATTGAAGTTATACAAATCAACCTAAGCTCAAATATGCTTAACTAATAATATAGTTTCACTATAACTTCTAACTCAGACTTACATTAAATATTTTATGCTTCATCATTCATCCACATCTCAATGCCTGGAAAATTCTAATGTTTCTCATTATATTAATGCTATTGGAAAACTGTGGGTACAAAAGCTGCATTTTAATAGCCATTTGCATATTATCAGAACTGTAATCAAGAAAGAAGAAAAGAATTGATCTCTAATATGACCAAATCACACTTGGATGTTATTCAGTTGTATGGCGACATCATTTAAAGATTAAAGATGTATTGTGACATGTAATTAAAGAAACACCCTCGTTTATTGTATTAACGGTAATGACATTGGTGCATATGGAGAGGAAGAATAAATCTAAATAAATAAATTTTACAAACAGAAGTTTGAATTGCAGTTTCTTTGATTCCCCCACTAGAAGGGGATGAAAGCTATAGAATGCATTTCCATTTGCTAAAACAGCTAAAGCTGGTGACATTAGAGATAATTTTTGGAAAATATTGAGCAATGTAAGTCTAAGGTAAGCTTCTGTATAAGGCAGTCTTATTTATATAGTTTTATTATTGTATAGCTGAGAAGAGTCCTAGATTGCTACCTAGAGAGTTTCTTGCAGCCTACTCCAACGATAACTGTCAGAAGACTACAGATATCTTGACCAACTCTCACAAGCTCTCCAGCCAGCAAGATGAACTATAGGTAAGCCTGTATATATCACCTTTTCCCAACCTGGTGTCTATAAATGTGTTGTACTTCAATTCTCTATCACTGGCGATCACAAAGTTCAGGTGACAGTTCATCAAAAGTGTTATTTTTGGAAGGGCAATACAGACCTTCCTGAGCTGGACAGAGTAGTAATCTAGGTCAGTGTTAGAGAGGTTTGGGGTAAGGTTTCTTGAATGTACCATCTATTTATCAGTACTGCACTAATGTAGTTCCTGTATGTATTTTCTAACTGCAATACTAGTCTTTTTACTATTCTACTCTGCCCTTGTCTATCATTTTTCAAAACAGTATCAAGGCTCTTTTATTCTTCACTTTATGTATATGCTATTGAGATTTTTATTCAAAAGCTTTTATTTTTGATATAAAAATAGGTATATAAGAAAGCATTCTTATTTGAGGAAAGACTAATGGTAACGTTTGCTATCTACGATAAAAATGAGTGTATAGTGAAGTGCCAGAAACCTGTCAAAAGTCTACTGCTACAGTTTACTGATTAATCAGGAAAGGATTGAAATCTTGATTGGCTTTATTTGTTGGCTGATTGAAACAGTGAGATAGGAAGTCCTGGACAGATTAATTAATTTGTGCTCAGGAGCCAACGGTTAATCTAAAGGATGCTGTCAGTTTGAGTGATGGCTGTGTAACAGAAGAAGTTTTTTTTTAAATCACTTTAGTGACACCTTAATGCAAGGCTTTGTCTACTAAGAAGTAATTTCTCCCCATTCTGTTTAGTATGCCCACCTAGAATATATATCAATTACTGCTGCATTAAAAAAGATTTGTTAATGAGCAGACAGAATATTGTGAATGAGTGTTCTGTTGGTGGTAGACCTAGGCTTTTACAAGAAGCATTCCCAGGTATTACCTCATTACAATGAGACAATAAATAAATGCTTTGGACTAGTGTATCTTTTAATTCAATTGAGTCACACTTCCTTTTTTACCTGACCCCACTGACTTTCTCAGATATAATACCGAACACAACATTCAAAGCCAAATATGGCCCTTGATCCAATATGTGTTGTAATTCCATGGATTACAAACCATTTTATAAAATAAGTTGTGGCTCAACATCTCTGGAAAGCATAAGCAAAAAATAAATTAGATATTTTGATACTGTGCTAATTTTTCCAGTTCTCAGCAACTGCCAGGGACTAGTAAATTAACATATGTGTAATATGGGATAAGAAGGAGTAGCAAGCAGTCAATAGGCTATA